>CM040923.1:14661053-14771053 GCA_023029165.1 Gobiocypris rarus
TTTCAGTTTTCTCAAGTAATCGCAGTGGGTTTGAGACGCCAGGTTGTTCCGTGTCTTTCACCCTCCTCTCCGGTGTTGACATACTTTGATGAAACTCGTCCCATCTCTCGTCTCCCCCGCAGAGATAGATTAAATGTCACAGGGCTTCTTGTAGGACAAAATTCTGCCGTTGCTCTCCTCAGCTGAGTATATCAGCACCTCTGCACCTTCACGAGCGTTTCTGATATATTTCTAATCCGGCCACGAGTGATAGAATAACAATGAAGTTTGCTCTAATAGTCACACTCCAGTGAGGACGTCTTTGTGTCCTTGACTCGTGTCTGATCTGCTCACAGACGGTCACACAGGAAGTACAAAGCTCTGACTGTCAGCCAGTGGACGTTTGATCAGAAACAGAAATATGCTGTTGAATTGCGGGTGAAAGTGAAATCATGCTGTTCAGTGAAATAGAAGCTCATATTTCAGTAATATTTAAAAAGTTGAATGTTTCACAATGGTTGACCATTAAATCAGACTTACAAACAATGAATAAATCGTTAAAAACAGTGAAACTGTAATTTCAGATGTGTGTTCAGCATGAAACGGAGGTTGTGATCGTTTTGTTTTTTGTTTTTTTTCTTTTGTGATGTTTATTCAAGTGAAACAGCTTCTGAATTAATGTGGGCGGGACTTAATAGTGTCTATTATAAATGTATTGTATTGTTGGATGGTTGTGATTTGCTATTTCTGTGATCTGAATTCAGTAGCTCTGACATTAGCATAAAGGCTGCATCATCTAGTATTTGACATTTATGCATTTAGCAATGGTTAATAATGTATGACCGTTACATCACATTCAAATGGTCTTTAGAATTACAGACTGTTAAATAAATCATTATAAATCAGTGATCCTGTGAGAAACAGGCTCATTGATCTCAGACGGATGCATGTACTGTATATGACACTTATTAACTGAACGCAGCAGCTCTGACATGTAATCAGCACTATTTGACTTTTACTGTAATAACACATGAGGCTTCGTGAGTGTCAATGATGACTGACCTCTCCAATGGTTTTATTACAGTCTTGACTCAGTTATGAAACAAAAATAACCATAAGAGAAAATAATTATGAGAGAGTAATTGGAAACATGTCTGTTCCCAGAGACAGAAGCAATAACATGAAATAAATGAAGCATGTGTAAAAATACTAATGAAAATAGTATGTAGAAAAACTATAGGTATAAGATAATTGGCAAAGAAAATAATCTAAATGTTCTCTCTTCTGCATTAATGCTTTTATTATCAGATTCCACACGGGCAGCCGTTCAGCACCAATGACAGCAGCCAAACACTAGCATAAAGGCCCTGTTTACACCTGGTTTTAATGCTGCGTTCCAGGCAGGTTTTTGAGCCCGTAAGTTACGACTTCAAACCACGACTCTCGACTCTGTAGCGCTCCAGGCAAAAACTAGGACTGAAAACTAGCTAACGCTAGAAAAGCTGCTGATATTGCATAACATTTGCGGATAAATAACGTTAGAGCAATACCTTATTTTAATAAACAATTTGGTTTTAAATGTACGACTTTCATAAACACCGCATCCTTAGGGGCTTCCATTGTTGTTTCGTGGGCTATGTGAAGTCAGAGCTCGTAACTGGGAGTACATCGATCTAGTACGAGTTCACGGGTGGGAAGTCACAGGTTTGACGGCCTTCCAGTGCACTTTTACGGGTAGAAGGTTGGAACAACACGGGTTACGGATTGCCTGGAACGCGACATTAGATACGTTTTCGTTGATCAGATCACAAGTGGATGACGCTAAATACAGGTGTAAACGGGGTCTAAAACGTTTCGAGCTTGTCCACTTTCGACCACTTCCAGAGACAGTCGAAAACGCATTTGACCGGATTGCTTTTCGTAGTGAAATCGCTCATGTGGTCAAATGTGTTCGGACAGCTGCAAAAGACCGCCTGCTTTCCGGCTACCAATATAACGCGTAAACATTATGGGAACTGCACTAGCCAGACGGGATTTCAACTTTGTCGGCTGGAGACACAAGTTTAGAGACGAAAAAGTACCAAGCACAATGTTCTCTCACCATTCCTGATTTCTAACACACAGATCTTGGCATGGTCAGAGCAGAAACAAAAGCTGCTGTTCTCTGTATGTTTTTCTGTAATCTACGGGGGCATTCATATGTAAATTGCATGTGCATATTTTGTCCATTAGATCGAAAGATCTGAAAAAACATGCCCATAGACCCTCCCCTCAAAGAAATCAGGACAGAAGTGGTTGAAAGTGGACAAAAGAGACGGATTAAAACACCAGGTGTGAATGGGTGTGTGTCTGCCTCGTCTACTTGTTAACCGATCGACCAAAACCCATCTTAAGTTGAAAACATGGTCTTAGATGTGACAATATTAATCAAGCACGTGACCTTGAAACAGCAAAATATAAACTGATTATGCACATTAAATAAGATGCCAGAATGTTGATGAAGGTATTAAAGTGAAATGAAATCAAAATCGATCTTATTTACTTTGTTAGCACTCATTAATGGTCTAGGGTGAACAAATCATCCGTGCAAGGTAATACACAGAAAAATGTGTTTGCCGTGGTAATCTTTAATCAAAATCTGAAAATTAACCTCCGGTCTGTAATGCCGTTCTTTCATAGATGATGTTAGTTTGACGGCTTTGGTTTGAATATCCTTAAACGCTTCCCTCCAACCGTTAGTCTGCTATGAGTGTGAGATGGAGAGGAGAAGCGCTGAAGTAAAACCCTGCCCTCTATTCAATATTCCGTTTCACTTGGAAATACGTCACAGCACTGAAATAAAATCAGTTGCAACTTTCGGTTCACCGGGACTTTAAGGTAAAAATATAGTGTTGACTCTGAGTTTAGGTCTGTTCCCTATCACCTGTCACACCTCTGGTCTACATCTGTGAGTTGCTGGTTGGATAAGATGCTGGTAGATGTGGTTTTATCGTCTCTTATGACACGGGTCATGTGCCAGCATCAGAGAAAGAGCATCGGGAAACACAGGGGTCTTACTGGCATCACCTCACAGAGACCTGAAATCCTTTGATGGCCGTCATGTTCATGTGGAATCCCGACAGGCCTGATGTCTGCAGGATCTGTAAACATCCATTCACCTGTGGCCTGTGACTAAAAGGGGTTTTATTGCTTGACACTCTTCAAGAATCATGAATTATTTAGGAAAGTCTGCTGTAAAGATCTCACCCTTCAGCATGCAGCTGCCATTACTTGAGACGTCTCTGTGAAAATACACCTCTGGTGCTTCTCATTAGGTGGATGTGCCGACTGTGGGATATGTGGATATGTGGTATGAGAAATCCTGATCACAGTGTACTCAGCACAGTTGCTCATGGTCACTTGTGAATCTGGTCAGACGCTTTCTTTCCCATCTGACACAGTCAGTATTTCCTGTCTGCAAGACAAGAATACATATTTGTATTCACTGAAAACCTTCTCCTCCGCTGTAGCTCTTAAATCTTATTTTGTAGTGGGAAAAACTACTTATAGCTGCTGTGGAACACCAATTATTTGGTTTGTTAGGTTTACATGACTATTCACTTTTATGTACCTTAATCAAAAGATATATCCGGATTTATCATCCAGTGGCGAAACATAAGGCTTTTTTCCTCATATGAATTCCTGCTACTCATGTCCAGTCAGGTGAAAGTTAGGAGAGTGACAGAGCCATTACACCCGCACATAATCGGTGACAAACACGTCTGAATCAGCTGGATAAACAAAGCGTTCGGTGTAAATTTCTGACATGAGATATCTGAAGTTAATTGCTCGTGAGAAATGTTTCATCAAAGCACACGTAGCGATCGGGTGTTGTCAGGTTTATAGTGAGCGTGACTGTGCGTATAATGAACTTTCTCCAGAGGCCTTAAACTCGCATAGTGAGGCACAAAAGTGTTATATTGATTAAAGTTTCTTACTGCAGCGTCCCATAAGTCCTGTATGCAGAGGCAGGACACACCGTTCTGATCACAAAGACCTTTTTTTCCTCAATCACAGAGCAGTCATTCATGCAAACAGGACTTTTCTCTTTGCTAAGTCAAGCAGCAAATGTTCAGCTTTGGTACATTTTCAATTTTCCACTTCCTATCTTCTATTTATGACATGCATAAATCATAAGTGAGCCGTGTTTCTTTCCAAAAACGTCAGATATGAAATAGCACACGCACACAGGGAATTAAACCACACTAAAATACAGTAATGATATCTGCTTTTACATACTGCAGCAGCAGGGCGGCCGCTAGTTACCAATTTAACGGTTTTTAAACTGTTCAGTGATGAATTGCTCATAAATGTAGAAAAATTCCCCTTCGATGTCAAACTTTTTCTGCAGATTTAAATGGGATTTTTGTAAATAATATTAATTTATCGTGACTGTGATGTCACACTTAAGTAAACAATTAGAGAACTTCAGGAACAGTCTTGGAATATAATACACAAGAGTTTTATGGAGCTTTTTGGAGATTGACCGCCACACTTTCATTGTATTGAAATATGCAGCTTGGACATTCTAATAATGTTTTGCATTCCGCTAGAATTCATTATTCCCTTTAACTGAACTTTAGTTACCTCAAGACATAATAAACAGCAACTGCATTATAATAAGGATTGTTGAGCTGTGTAAGTAACTTTTTAATTCATTCTTAAGTCTGGATTGAGTTACCTGCATTGCTATAGATGGCACTGACTAACACAAACACAAGCTTGTGGCTTGTAGGTGCTCACGATATATGAGAGCAGTGAGATGTGGCTAGACTGCAGTAATAAGAACACAGACGTTCCCTCAGAGGACACTGAGGTCTTTGACATCTGCCACCAGATGCTGAAATGTGCTGCACAAATGAGACCTTACATATGCATACTGAGTTTTTTTATATGCCTGTCAGGATATATGAATCAGATCCTAAAGTGGTTTTCATTGCTCTTAGGGGATGGATAAAACAGGCTAAAAGCTTGAGAGAAACTTTGGATTCTGAGAGCCCATCACTGTTTTTATCAACTGGATTTCCTAGAAAAAAAAGGATGGATCTAAGAATAGATTCCCACATGTGATTTACAGTCTTCTTGAAAGTGGAGTTCACAGTGAAATGCTACATTTTAAGATACTTTATCTTATAACCTGAGCTGAATTATCTTTGACTACTACTGTAGAATCAACCTAAACATCATCCTCAATCACAAAAGGCCATTTGGTAACTATTAACTACTAGCACAAATTACCTAACCTCAAACCCTGCCCCTAAACCTATACCCGTCTCTGCAGTTTAGATAAATTGTACGGATTCATTCTAGTGAGGTCGTGCGAATTCGTACAAATTAGCCACCTTATACAAATGCGTACAAATTGGTCGTGAGATTGCGTTGGGATGGGAGACCTTCTGGGAAAACCAGGTTGCTGCTGGTAGAGGTGTTAGTGAGGCCAGTAAGGGGTGCTCCCCTTGTGGTCTGTGTGGGTCCTAACACCCCAGTATAGTGATGGGGACACTATACTGTAACAAGCACCGTCCTTCGGATGAGACGTTAAACTGAGGTCCTGGCTCTATGTGGTCATTAAAAAAAAATCCCATGGCACTTCTCGTAAAAGAGTAGAGGTGTAACCCTGGCCAAATTCCCACCATTGGCCTTTACGAATCATGGCCTCTTAATAATCCCCATCCATTGAATGGACTCGTTCACTCTCTCTCATCTGTGGTGAGCACAGGCGCCGTTGTACTGTGGCTGGTTGAGGAGAGATCCCTGATATAACTGTAAAGCACATTGGGTGTACAGTAGTACATACGAAAATGCTATTTAAATGCCTCATTAGTTTATTCAAACTGTTTCAGATTAAAATAGAGTCAATGCTGTGTTTATAAGTAAAATTTAGCATTTGATAAAAGTAGAGATACAATAAACACACATTCACAGGATCACTACAGTAATTGGTTTATTGAAATACTGTCACATCTGTTACACCAGCAGAGATGGACTGGGGACAGTACAGTATGTCATTTTCTTCTAATATTGCACCAGTCTGTTGAAGCATTGCTGTCCGTTGTGGTCATGCTGTTCTGTTAACATGAGATAATGGAAATAATCCACTCAAAACAATGGATTTAATTAGAAACACAGAGGGCACATTGTCAGCATGGTGTGGATGAGTCAGTTATTTAATCCTAATTGGTGTTTCATTCTTCAGATATCATGTAGCCAACAGCTAATATATAAAAAGAGCTTGGGAAATATAAAGCTTTTCATGCAGTTTTATCTCCCAGCCAAAGTCTGACTCTATAAAAGTTGCTTTCAAGCTGGTTTTTGGGTTCAGGTTCCTGCTATTTCTCTTATGTCATCCAGCCCTTGTCAAAAAAATGTAATGATAATTTTGATTCAGTCTTAATAAGATCAAACAACAATACTCTAAAAGATCAAATAAAAGTTTGACCTTATTTTGACCTCTTTATTTATGAATCATTTTCACAGATATTTTTGCACAGCAGAAGGTATCACAGGTCATTATTAGATCACAGATTAATGTATAAGTTCTCCCTTTCATACTAATGTCGACCATTGCCATGCCCGCTTTCATACTCTTGAGGCTAGATATTTAAAATGCTTTATATCTGAAAATACGAACAGTGGTGGCCAATATTCTTATAATACTTGGCATCTGGGAGTCTTCTTATTGGGCCTGGATTTATTTTCCAAGAGGACAATGACCCGAAACATTCTTCTAACTACCTGCGACGGAAGGAATCTGCTGGACTGCCTCCTCAAAGTCTGACTGGACAGATCTATTGTACATTCAGGAAAGCCTTTGGCTTCAGTTGCAGAAGGCATGGGATAACATTAGTGTTGAAGTTCTCACATGAAATATATTGACACTATGCCAGAGAGATGTGCTGCTCTAATTTCTGCAAAAGTGGACATACCTAATATTAAAGTTAAAAGTGGATAAAAGCAGTACGACTCACTTCATCTGATATTTGAAGGTTAGAGCAACCATCTGCATATTTCATGAATTTTGGAGGCAAAAAAGGTCAATATTTCCCGATCTGTCGGGTGTTCTAATAATTTTGGCCACCACTGTCAATAATAGTAATAATAAAAAGGAAATAATTGATTAATTCAGTGATTGTGCTTTGGACTTTTGCGTCACCCGTTTTGCCTTTAACAAGGTTTCCAGCTCAGTCAACTGTGACGGCGTGTCAGCATTATTTTGAGCTCTGCGTGTGTGTCTGCACACCAGTGTCATATGATGGAGTCGGCCCGATGCTGCCAAATCGAGCAGGGCAAATAATTCAAATAGCGAGTGGGTGGAACAAGATAATGAGAACCTCCACCAGAAGGGCGGATGATCTGCCGAATAAAAACAGAAAGGAGCCAATATAGCTGCAAAACTATCACAATGATTTTCCCTTCAAACTGACACAAGATCTGTTGCTTTGCTTGTTTGGTGAACAAGTAACCAGGCTCTTATTATTGCTTTTTACATCTGAAGTACTTCTATTGTAAAAGATAGATCTGATTTAGATTGCAGAATGGATTCTTTAAGTCGATATTCCAATAAGCCGACAAACACTACACAGAATATGTTCGTTCATACGTTCTGACCTTGAACTGGCCAATAAACAGTTTCTTTCAGGATAGCAAGCAAAGGCCTCAGTACAACCGACCAGCCAAAGTCACCAGAAGTCATTTGTCTTCTTGTGTCTCAGTCACTCGCAGTAATGAATGCATTTGCTTGTCGTCATTTGTTCATCATAAAACTAATTCGTTTTTCTTTCCACCCTTCATTTTGTCGGCCAGATGTCTGATTTGTCCCACATGTGATGAGATTTCAGGGACTGTTAGCCATGCCGGGATTGTCAACGTAAGACCGACGGCGTCTCACTTCCAATTAGACTAATAATGTGTCCGAGAGCAGCAGTCAATGAGAATCTCACCTCGTCTCCTCCATATTTGTTCAGTCATCATTAACACAGCATTATGTTCACTGACCACAAATAGAGGCACGTATCGACGTCCTCCCATCTTATTGTTTTTGCCTTGTTGCCTTCAGAGGCGCATCAGTAATGTTTCATTAACTTTTGAATGAATCCTGAGGCTGTTATTGTTTAATCTGATCGGGTCGGTGCTGCAATGAAAGTGCAACATATGATAATGAATGAGGTGATAAGTTTAAATGATGTTCATGAGCAATATTCTCCTCCTTATTGGCGGAAATGATGGTTGCAGTTAGGGCTGTGACGGTAGCGGTTTTACCAACGCGGGGGTAAAGGCCCAACTACTGGCAGTGGGGTTTTTTTTGGGGGGGGGTATATATATATATCAATCAGGCATAATATTATGACCATAATATTGTGACCATAATATTTCCTAATATTCTGTTGGTCATCCTTTTGTTGCCAAAACAGCCCTGACCCGTTGCGGCATGGACTACACAAAACCCCTGAAGGTGTGCTGTGGTATCTGGCACCAAGATGTTAGCAGCAGATACTTTAAGCTTTGTATGTTGCGAGGTGGGGCCTCCATGGATCGGACTTGTTTGTTCAGCACATCCCACAAATGCTCGATTGGATTGAGATCTGGGGAATATGGAGGCCAAGTCAACACTTCAAACTCGTTGGTGTGCTCCTTAAACCATTCCTGAAGCATTTTTGCTTTGTGGCAGGACGCATTATCCTGCTGAAAGAGGCATGAAAGGGTGTACATGGTCTGCAACAATCCTTAGGGAGGTGGTACGTGTCAAAGTAACAGCCACATGGATGGCTGGACCCAATGTTTCCAAGCAGAACATTGCCCAAAGCATCACACTACCTCCGCTGGCTTGCCTTCTTCCCATAGTGCATCCTGGAGCCATGTGTTCCCCAGGTAAGTGACGCACACGCACCCGTCCATCCACGTGATGTAAAATAAAGCATGATTCATCAGACCAGGCCACCTTCTTCCATTTCTCCATGGTTCAGTTCTGATGCTCACATGCCCACTTTTGGCACTTCCGGCGATGAACAGAGGTCAGTATGGGCACCCGGACTGGTCGGCAGCTATGCAGCCCCATACGCAACAAAACTGCAATGCACTGTGTATTCTGACACCTTTCTATCAGAACCAGCTTTAACTTCTTGAACAATTTGAGCTACAGTAGCTTGTCTGTTTGATCTGATCCCATGGGCCATCCTTCACTCCCCACATGCATCAATGAACATTGACCGCCCATAACCCTGTCACCAGTTCATCTATGAGAGCTGCAGTTTTGAAGATGGTCTGACCCAGTCGTCTAGCCATCACAGTTTGGCCCTGGTCAAACTCATTCAAATCCTCACGCTTGCCAATTTTTCCTGCTTCAAACACATCAACTTTGAGGACAAAATGTTCACTTGCTGCCTTTCACTAATATATCCCACCCACTAACAGGTGCCATGATGAAGAGATAATCAGTGTTATTCACTTCTTATATATATAGCCTAGATTCTGAAATAATAAACAAGACTCATGTTTTCCCCTGATGTTGCAAAGCAACTGACACTTGTGAGCGAATTTATATATTTCACAGAGTCAAAACATTTAGGCTATGTTTGATTTTGTGCTGTCAGAGAAAGCGTAACTAACATCACCGGTGTGTATGAAATGCGCTATACAAATAAATTTGACGCGCCTTATCAAGTCTAATTAACAAGCACGAACTGTGTTAAACAGAATAATAGCAAACGAAAGGAAGAAACATTTATAATCCCCTGTGCTAATGGGTGAGATGTAAGTGAAGAACAAAAGAAACAAGATGTCCATGTCCAGTGGAATAAAATGGAGTAAGCCTATTGTTAAAATTTGCGGAAAATCGGGTGACCTGATCGCAAAACAGAATAAAAATGCTGACAAAGCTTTAATTGTGCTCACATAGCCTACCTCTCTCATTTGGCATGAATCCATATGTTGTAACATTTAATTGCGAACCTATTATATATTTAGTAAACAAAGCTTTGTGCTTCACTCATGTGGTAATATTCACAGCATTCAGCAAAACAAAACAAAAAACACACAAAAAAAGATTTTTTGGGTGGACCACCGCCAGTGCTACTCAGCCGGTGGTGCGGTTGTCAAGTTTATTGTTATCATTGGTATTAATAAGGAAATTCACTGTAAAAAATATTGTGACTATTTCTGTTATCACAGGATGGTATTTTGATGCCTGTATATTTTACAACTAATGTTATATTTCATTAAGTTCTAAAGCTCAGAAGCTTACACTGCTATTTTGAACCAGTAATCAGAACAAAAAGCAGTAGAAGGATGATGTGTCAGGATGCACTGGAAATAACAGGACCCAAGCGAAAGAGCGAAAGATGATTTATGAAAAAAAGGGAACAAGGTGAACAATTGAACAGTCCAGAGACAGTCCCACAACAGAGGTCTAGACAGGAACCTTGAGCACAGGATTGAGCAGCCCAGGAACCGGCAGTCAGTGGAGTCTCAAGCTGGGCAGGACAGGACTCCAAACACATACAACACAACAGGGGAGAAAGAAGACAGAAGAACAAAACACTCAAACGTTAAATAAGTACCAGGCAGGGCAAACGCTAGAGTTAAGTGACTGAAAAACTAACCTATAAATTAAAGGGAAACTAACAAAAGCCAACATGAATAGGCTAGCTGAAGCAAAACATGACTAGCAAAAGAAGGCTAGCTATAAATAAGAATAGACACAGGCTATATAACCAAAATAAAAAAGTAACAAAGACATGACGAAAGGAAGCACAATATAAAGTTAGGAAAACGCACCAGGTTAGCGATTAGTGAAACAAGGGCTGAATCCGAAATCGCCCCCCTATAGCCTCAAATAGGGCATTATTTGAAGGGACAGCCATTTGTACTGGGGTCCGAAACCATAGTGGATGTTATTGAGTGCACTCATTCAATCCCACATTGCACCGCAATAACGAGTGTACAGCCTATGTACAAACCATGGCTGTCCGAATTCTCGTTTTCATTCACTCCTTCAAGTGAACTGGACTAACGTAGGGAAAAGTGAATGAGGGTTTAGGGGGCGATTTCAGATTCAGCTAAGGACTAAACGAGGGGGCGTGCAGGGAAAACTAGGAGGCAAGATCAGTGAAGCACATAGCCATGTTTATCTGACTCCCAATATAATTTATCTGACTTCAATAAAGTTTTTGTTATTCTTTAACTTCTTATAATTTAAAGGTAAAGTCTTTCTCAGAACCAATAGGAAAACATAGAATTTAAACTGAACATTTGGATAAAGAAAGTTACAATCACTTTAGCTTTTAACATTGTCAGTGGTAAAAGGGATGTTCCCTTTCGAATGGGAACTCGCACTGCATCCTCTAGAACAGGGCTATTCAAATCTTACCCTGGAGGGCCAAACACCAAACACCTGAACATGCTAATAAATGTCTTCAGGATCATTAGAAAATGACAGGTAGGTGAGTTTGATCAGGGTTGGAGCTAAACTCTGCAGTGCATTGGCCCTCCAGGGTAAGATTTTAATAGCCCTGCTCTAGAAGACACTAATGCCTCCATCATGACCGGTGTCTGAACTATGTATATATACGCGGCAATTGCATTAGCTGGCGATAGCCTATGATGTCATTACCAGTGTAACAGTGAGTATAACACGGTGTCCTTACTACATGCGATGCGATAAATTTCCAGCGACAAGCAACTTGTCTGTCCACACAAGACGCGTCGTGACAACGAGATGTGACAAAAGCAATAAAAACCCACAGCCAATCAGAACAGCCTGTGGGCGGGCTCTCGCGGCAAGTATATGGCATCATATATTAATCTTGACGGCACTCGCAAGGAAATGGATAAGTACATAATCAAATTCACAAATATTATACCATTTATACATTACTCGAGTTACTAAAACAATCTTTGTCATGGAATATAGTGTGTGTGTGTGTGTGTGTGTGTGTGTGTGTGTGTGTGTGTGTGTGTGTGTGTGTGTGTGTGTGTGTGTGTGTGTGTGTGTGTGTGTGTGTGTGTGTGTGTGTGTGTGTGTGTGTGTGTGTGTGTGTGTGTGTGGACTGGTAATCCCTACGGTATGGGGACAAAATGTCCCCACAAAGATAGCAATATCCGAAATCCTTGTCCTTATGGGGAAATTTTTTGGTCCCCATGAGAAAAACAGGTCATAAATCACACTTAGTGGTGTTTTTTGAAAAAGTACAAATGCAGCATGTCTCCTGTGATGGGTAGGTTTAGGGGCAGGGGCAGTGTAGGGGGATAGAAAATACGGTTTGTACAGTATAAAATGTATTACGCCTATGGAATGTCCCCATAAAACATGGAAACCCAACGTGTGTGTGTGTGTGTGTGTGTGTGTGTGTGTGTGTGTGTGTGTGTGTGTGTGTGTGTGTGTGTGTGTGTGTGTGTGTGTGTGTGTGTGTGTGTGTGTGTGCAGCGTCCTGTAATCCCCTACGGTGGGACAAAATGTCCCCACAAAGATGGCAATATCCGAAATTCCTTACCTTGTGGGGACATTTTTTGGTCCCCATGAGGAAAACAGGTCATAAATCACACTAAGTGATGTTTTTTTTTTGAAAAAGTAAACTGCGCAGTCTCCTGTGATGGGTAGGTTTAGAGGCAGGGGCAGTGTAGGGGGATAGAATATATGGTTTGTACAGTATAAAATGCATTACGCCTATGGAATTTCCCCATAAAACATGAAAACCCAACAATAGAGCGACAGACAGTTTTCAATTTTCCAGCACAGGAATGCTTTTTTATTACTTGCCATGTTGGCAACGGTCAAATAGGTTATAGCCTAAAGCTTTCAGCGGCAATGTGGATTGATGTAATTGGTAGACGTGGTGCCCTGCAACAAGCGAACCAATCAAAAGCATCAGAATAGCATCATGTTACTAAATGGCCTTTAAATAAAGGCCTTCTGAAGCGAAGTGGTGCATTTGTGTAAGAAAAATATCCATATTTAAAACTTTATAGAATAAAATAACTAGCCTCCGGCAGTCAGCGGTACGTGAGTCGAGCTGTGCTAAAAGAGTGGACTTCAAAAATGAACCATCAGGTCAATGCCATTATAAAGCTTGGAAGAGCCAGGGCTTTTTTATTATAACTCCGATTGTATTTGTCTGAAAGAAGAACGTCATATACACCTAGGATGACTTGAGGGTGAGTAAATCATGGGCTAATTTTCATTTTTGGGTGAGCTATCCCTTTAATATCCGTATGCCGAGTCTCACCTATGGATCCAGACCGAGTTCACCTGACTTGAATGTTGAGCTCTTTCTGTCTTATCACCCAACACAGGAGTCCAGCACCTGAGAAGCATGTCAATAGAGAAAGGCAACAATCTAATTCCTATTCAATTGAACAAACACACAAACATACAGTCTGCCTCGCTTATGAACAAAGCCAATCCCTGATGGGTACTTTCAGCAATCAGCTTTGCAGAAACAAATGACAATTACCAGTGTGTTTTCAGCGGCTGGTTCATAATTCGCATTATTGTCTCACAGAACAGGTAATTAAAATATATAAAGCCAGATTATGTTCAGCGTTTCATGTCTGTGTTTGTTAGCTCAAGGCGTCTGTCTTAGCAAGCGTTGTGTTTTCTCAGCTATACAGCTGCAGGTTATGTTCTTCTGTGCTCTTGCAAGTCGCTATAAGAAAAGCGTCTGCTATGAACATGACCGTGAATGCAAACACAGTGTGAAAGGTGTTTTTTCAGCTCATGCAGGAGGAATGGGAAGTTAGAAAGTTTAGAATTAAAACCAACATGATTTAGCATAATCTTTTATGAAAATATCAAAAGAGTCACGGGCTTGCGGTTAGAGTTTGTTGTAGCGGTTCAATCTTCTCAGACCGTGAACAAAACAGCCCATGCCCATGGACGTCTCTCTGGGGTTTCTGAATATTACAGGTGCGTGTTTGAGCGTCCAGCTCTTCTTTCTGATTGCTGCGCAGTCGACTGCCAGACGTCCACCAGCCAATGTTCCCTGCCAAAAACTAAATATCCTGCAATTCATATGCATTATGCAGTGATATGTACCACACCGTAATGGGATCTGACTGCATTTCACCATCACTACTTTACATCTGGAACAAAATAATGCATTTCAAAATATTCCATTAAAATAAACTCCTCAGTCGTTCTGTTTATTATGCGCAGAACTGTATCCATTAAAACACAGCGGCCATCTGTTTGGTTTTGAGTTACTGCCATTTGAGTTGATTTGTATTCTTATGACAGTATGATGCTATTGGTTATACAGTCATACTGAAAACTTGTAACGATTCTTATTAGGTGTCTCAATAAGAAGCTTGTCATGTTATTATTAAATATACACATATTTGTCGAATACTAATATTTTTCGTGAGCTACTTTATACGTGAATCAGGACACACACACATATTTTTCACCATGTTCAATAATTTGGTGGCCTCTCATCTCTGTTCCCTGCAGACATTAATTGGAATAAATCAGACCCATTCAATTTATGTCTAAGAATATTTCACAGTGACTCATCAAAACAACTGAACGTTGAATGCCTCAGGCTTTATTGTAGTTTTACTTCCTTGACTCTGAATAAAGAAGCACAAATTAATGCTTCCAACTAAATTGGAACTTAACCTATCACACTTCAGTGTCCCAAAATACTTTTCTGACCTACGTTTTAGATCTTGTTAGATGTATCAAGACTGCAGACGTGACAACAGACTTGTTTATGGAGATGTGACACAACACTATCACTCCGATAGTGTGAAAATGAAGGGTTTTTCTCTACACCATTAAGCAGTGCTTTTTGGAAATGTCAGAGCGAGCACCACTGTGAAATCTTTCTGTCATGAAAGGCTTGTAAGTGATGTTAGGGACCTGCTGTTTGTCATTGGGCTTTTCACAAAACAAGACATCATATCCACCTTTCCTGTTGCGAATCTAAACTAGATTGCAGTCTATGAAGCTGATCCACTCACTGTGAAATATACATGGTCTCAAAATTAAGGCTTCAGTTGTATTAAATCTAGATACAATTTGGCTTGTTCTCCAGCAGAGAGGGAGTTGAAATCAGCAGCACATGCTAAATGCATTTAAATGAGCTCTGGAGTGGAGGTGGTCCAAATTGTAGCTTCTTTAACACCCACAGCTGTGCAGAGCCACTGAGAGGAGCAAATTGTTCCTCTGTTTTTATGTTCTGCGGTACATTTAAGAATGTTTGAACAGCAGCTCTGAGAACAGTGATCTTTCTTTTGAATTGTGAAAGAAAAAGAGCAAAATTTAGAGGGAACGAGCAGAGGGCACGACACAAGATGGAGGATGAGGCTTGAACACAGTCAGGAGTCAGACACAACAGAATGACAGGCTGACAACAGGAGATAATGCAAAATAAAAACAAAAACTATGACTAAAAAAAATAAAGACTAAAACTGTAATGTAAAAACAGAACGAGCAGGGAAAAACTAAATGTAGCGCTGTCTAACAAAACCCATGGGCGAGCAAACACACGTGTGTGCAAGGGTAGCAAATTGAGTTCTCTTTCGCATCTTCTTGCACTCGACGTAAATGTTTAAACCGACAGGACCTAAAACACGTGCAAATGATAAACTTTTGCACCATGATGGTTGAACCCCGCAATTAATCTGAGATTCACGTACGCTTTGAACTATGGTGCCTGGTCTGTAAGTATCAACTACGATCCCTATACTTGACATCGCACTTCCTGCGATGTGACTACCATGGATGAGCATCATTGCAATATCGGTGCTAAAACAATATATCGTTTATCATTTTGTTTAACCTGAGACCGCCACAGAAGATACAAACCAGATTCCAAAAAAGTTGGGACACTGTACAAATTGTTAATAAAAACAGAATGCAACACTCTAAAAAATGCTGGGTTGTTTTAACCCAATGTTGGGTCAAATATGTACTAACCCAGCAGTTGGGTTGTTTTAACCCTGTGGTTGGGTTAAATTTTTTCTTAAGACAACCCTATGCTGGGTTAAAACAACCTAACTGCTGGGTTAAAACAACCCAATGCTGGGTTAAAACAACCTAACTGCTGGGTTAGTCCATATTTGACCCAAAATTGGGTTGTTTTTTACCAAGCCGTTTTTAGAGTGAATGATGTGGAAGTTTCAAATTTCAATATTTTATTCAGAATACAACATAGATGACATATCAAATGATTAAACTGAAAAAAAGTATAATTTTAAGGCAAAAATAAGTTCATTTTAAATTTCATGCTATCAACACATTTTAAAAAAAGTTGTGACAAGGCCATGTTTACCACTGTGTGGCATCCCCTCTTCTTTTTATAACAGTCTGCAAACGTCTGGGGACTGAGGAGACAAGTTGCTCAAGTTTAGGAATAGGAATCTTGTCCCATTCTTGTCTAATAAAGGCTTCTAGTTGCTCAACTGTCTTAGGTCTTCTTTGGCACATCTTCCTCTTTATAATGTGCCAAATGTTAAAAGATCTGGACTGCAGGCTAGCTATTTCAGTACCCGGATCCTTCTTCTACGATATTTTTTCTAATGAAAAAGTGCATTTCTTTGTGATTTTAAAATACTTGAAGGAAACGGCTCACTTTCAGCAGTTATTGTCTATGGGTCGTAACGTTTCTTATAGATTTCTGTTTGTTGTACATCAGATATGGATAAATTAGCACAGTAGGCATACATTACATTTATTTGAATGCATTAATGAGAGAGTGAGAGTGTGTGTGAATTAGTCATACCGTCTCTATTAATTATGAAGCTGTGGTTTGTAGTTACTTCAAAGGTAGACAAATCTTTGCTATAACGGTTGAGTTTCTAAGCTACTTCAGTGATAAATCACAGGACAGTGTTGACAATTTGTTCCTGCGCTCCTCTCTGCACACGTGACGTGCGAGCTATTGTCTGTATGAGTGTTCGTTTGGCACAATCAGGCATTAGTTCAACATAATACACATCTGATGGTCTAAAATCGCTTCAATGTTCAAACCGGCAGGACTAAAAACACATATTGACAAAGTTTTGTGAGGACGCAAGTGAAAGTGATCTGGCTTCAGGGCACGCGCGTTGTCAGAGACATGACACAACTCGGCTCTCTGTGTCACAGAAAAAAAGCTCGAACAGAGATGTTTGCCATATTGTTGTTCTTGAATGGTGTAAAATCGCTTGAAAGTTCAAACTGGCAAGCCTTTAAACGCTTTTAATTGTCAAACTTCATGAGGACGCAAGTGGAAGTGATCTGGCTTCCGGCTTGCGCTGTGTGTCTGTGTGTGTGTGTAGCAGCGCATATAAGAACGGCGATTAACTTACCTGTATAAACTGTGTAAAACATGCAATTATCATAGTAATTCTGAGCATCCAGATTGTATAAACAAAGATAACTGCTCCTGAATCTTTCTGTGTGCCTGCAAATTGCACTTGATGTGACTGATGGGGCAGAGTCATGTGACTAAACCCGAAATAACTGCAAAATTACGTTGTTTAGAGGTTCTGAATTTCTGAAATTTTCATTTAATTTAATTTAAAATGAACTAATTCTCACAAATGTTCATTCATCTAATCTGAAATAATTTACATATTTAAAAATGCATTTATAAATGTCCTAGTATATGCTAGTTCATATAAGGCATGAAATGTTGTGATATAAATTGTCTGTCTTGGAGCAGAGATTTACTGACTGGTCTTTCTTCTCTCATTTGTAGCTTCAGCTATTTGTTTTCAATCAGCTCTCTTCTTTCCCCTCACAGAACAACCGGCTAAACAACAATCAGTCAAGATTTCAAAAGCGTATATTCAACAAAGACTGCCTTGCCGTCCATCATTAAAGCCCTGTGGCTTGTGGGAACTGCCTTCATCATCTATCCCCATTCTGCTGGATCTGTCTGCAGCACAGTAAGTCACCAGATCCTCCAATATATGATAGGTCCTAGTGATTGCAGTATATATTGAGAAACGGAGGGGGCCCAGCACCGAAACCTGAGGTACCCCTGTGTATCGATTATGTAAATTAGACACCACTCCCTTCTTAGAGGACGTTTTACACATTATATAACAACATTGTAGAATAAAGTGGATGTTATAATTGTTTAATTCCACAATGAGCAGCACATAATTTTTTTGATGCCAAGTGTTTTTGAAAATACAAGTTTACAAAACGACTTGTATATTTATAACAGCAACAGCTACGTTCCATTAAATCCTTCATTGCTGGCTCGCCATGATGAACAGTGATTTAATGATTTTGCATTACTTTTGCCAATAGCAACAGTGGAACAGAGAGAAATAAAGAGAAGGTAAAGATGAAGCGTTTGGAGAGTTTTGAGGCAAGCTAATACTGAACCGTAAATGAGCATGCCCATGCTTCCTTTCAGCCAGCTTTATAAGCTCACCACAGTCAGGTTGAATGCTCTCCAAAAAGGCTCAGAAAGACTAATGAAGCTCTGCATTCGTGGTTTCCTTGGAGTGAATCGTTTGATGTTTTCGAACTGGAATGTCTACTTAGGGCCCTGCAAATAGAGAATTTATCAGAGGCAAATCTAAGAGTAAAAAGGTATTTCTTTGTGAAACCCTTGGCCCATGCTGTATGATTGCTACACTTTATTATTTCCTGTTCAAGCAAAGAATGTTTCGTGGCCTTAAAGAGCCAGTGAAATCAAATTAGTGTTTCCTGGCTTTTAGTCAAGTCTGATATTGTAGGTCATCTAGTGTAAAGTTGGCTAAACAAACTTTCTGGAAAAAACAAATAAGTAAATATCTATTCGTAACAATGTAGCTAAACAGAGAAAAATGTTGATGACTCATCCTGTATGCCGGGCACAAAGTTTTGTACAATTAGAATGAGAATGTTCTCTCTAATACCACATGCCACCAAGTAGCTAATCACTGGCACACATATGATGCAAACTGATGTAAACAAGCTTCTCTGCAAACAACATTTGTTCCAAATAAATAGTTTTTGCAAAGAGCTTTCAGCCCTTGAAACCAGCAGAGACAAGTCCACGCCAGAAGAGATTTTTATTGCTCAGAGATTACTCTTTTATTTATTACAGATCATTTGATTTGGATGATGATTTGATAAGAAATATTTGTGTTAATATTCATGTCTTTCAAAATTTGTCTGCAGTATTTATCACAGTTTAAGAGGCACATTTACATGCACATTCTTAACTCAATTATGCTTAAAGGGACCTATTATGCACAATTCACTTTTATAATTAGTTTGAACACAGAAGTTTGTCCACAGTGATTGTAAACAATCAGCCTATAATGGTAAAAATCCACCCAATATTTTTACAATCCCCATCAATCATTATCAATCTCTCAGAATGCCGTTTCATATTTCCCCTACTCCTACGTAAGAGTAGGGTAACCCCGCCCATGACTGTTGATGAGCTGCCCTTTTATAATAATATTAATAATAATTTGTCACATTTATATAGCGCTTTTCTAGGCACTCAAAGCGCTTTAAATATAGAAGGCGAATTTCCTCAACCACCATCAATGTGCAGCATCCACCTGGATGATGCGACAGCAGCCATATTGCGCCAGAACACCCACCACACACCAGCTTATGGTGGAGAGGAAACCAATCAGTATATGGGGATGATTTGGAGGCCATGATGGACAGAGGCCAATGGGAAAATTTGGCCAGGATTCCGGGGTTATACCCCTACTCTTTTCCGAAGGACATCCTGGGATTTTGAATGACCACAGAGAGTCAGGACCTCGGTTTAACATCTCATCCGAAGGACGGTGCTTGTTACAGTATAGTGTCCCCATGACTATACTGGGGTGTTAGGACCCACACAGACCACAGGGTGAGCGCCCCCTGCTGGCGTCACTAACACCTCTACCAGCAGCAACATAGTTTTTCCCAGGAGGTCTCCCATCCAGGTACTGACCAGGCTCAACCCTGCTTAGCTTCAGTGGGAAACCAGTCTTGGGCTACAGGGTGATATGGCTGTTGGCCCTGCTTTTAGCATAGACACACCCCGAAATGAGAAGCACATAGACCGAGTATTCTACATTTTGGTTTACTCGCTGTATCAGCTAGCTAGAATATTACAAAGTCTGCCCCAAAAAACATTACAAATGTTCTGTTGTTGAATGTACCAACGAACATACGAGTCTCAATAGACTCCCAGCATCCGAGCCACTGAGGACACCGTGGTTAAATTTCACTTTTGAAGGAAATGTGCCAAAGAATGTCGGTAGATGTCAGTTAAAAAATATGTTATTTGCGCAAATCGTTTTATGCATGATTGCTTCAGCAACGAGGGTCAGTACAACGCTGGATTAGCGAAAAAGTTGTTTCTGCAAGATGGCTCAATACCAAAGCTCCATGCGCTACCTTCATACCCAGAACAAGCAGGGATGTCACTACATATTTTGTGACTGATAGCAAATTTCTTTTCTGAATGAGCTTTCTAGAATGCTGTTCGGCTAATATGGCTAATATGGCCAGTTACCATAGTATCTGACTGTATTAACAGAGACTAGAACTATGTTGTTAGTTTTATCCCGAAAATGCTCACCGTCTGTGTAATTCATTAACACATATTTATTATGCATTGTATAGTCAGGTGACAGACATGTTGTTCCCACACGAGCACCTATAATTTATAGATTAACATGACGGTACATGCTAGTCGATTAGCTGAATCAACATAACCCCACAACAACTAATGCTACATAAATGCATCCACTAATCATTCAGAAATGTCCAGGTGCAGTTTAAAAGTTGCAACCTCTTCTTGAGTCCGACTCGGTTCAAACATGTAAGGCTGCACTCCACAACTTGTTATTTCTGACATTTTAGCTGAGTGAGATTTGTTTTGTTGTTGAAGTTGTATCTGAAGCTTGTGTAAAGGAGCCGCTGGAAGGGGGCGGGGAGCAGCAGCTCATTTGCATTTGAAGGAACACACACATAAACAGCAACACCCAAATAGGGGCAAATTTGACATGCTATGATAAATTATCTGGGGGGTATTTTGAGCTGAAACTTCACAGACACCTTCTGGGTGTAACGGAGTCCAGCTAGTAGTCACTGTGCAAGTAAACCTCAGTCCTCTGACCTCAAGAGACACTCTAGTGACTGATGCTAGAGGTTGGTGCCCCGCTTGGAGCAGGGCAGTTCGAACAGAAGGGGTTACATTGGTGCCGTGACCCGGATGGGAGTGAAGTTTAAGGGGGTGAGTGTAACGGAGTATAGCTAGTAGTCACTGTGTGAGTAAACCTCACTCCTCTGATCTCAAGGAGTGAGGTTTATTAAATAGGACATATTATGCCCCTTTTCACAAGATGTAATATAAATATCTAAATAGTAATATAAATAGCTCTAGCAACTGATGCTAGAGGTTGCAGCATTTAGCCTCCTTGTTAGAGCGTCCAACACTAATGCCGGCGGACCATGGTTCGAGTCCCGCTTGGAACAGGGTGGTTAGAACAGGAGGGGTTACATGGGGACACCAGAGATATTTATATTACATCTTGTGAAAAGGGGCATAATATGTCCCATTTAATAAACTGACAATGCTTGTGGTCATGTAAACGCATTATCCTGTTTTGCTTTATTGGAGTATGGTCGTAAACGGTTTATGTCAAATCTGATCGACACAGCTAGATTTTTGCCCCTTACCCTGATTTTGCCTAGCATGTAAACACATTAACCTGCGTTCTGTCTGCTTATTGAAGTGCACATGTGTAATGTGACAGGAGAACATCCCTACTGCGTATTTAAGAGCATCCAGATATAGTAAGCATTTCACAGTAAGGGAGTATATCGCAAACTCAGACTCTTTCTTGACCCAAAAAATGATATACATGTGTTCTCATCTTTTGCAGTATGAGTTGAAGTGGTACAGTCAAAATGCTGCATCTCTATGTGCATGCAGGGCCGTGCATAGACATTTTGAGGGGCAGTGGCCCAAACCAAAAAAAGGGGCACTATAACGGGGTTGAGTATCATCTTAACATAGAGAATGAATAACAGACCTTTTACAATCATATTGTAAATACAATTGAGGCTTTAGTGCTAATTCAATGTTTTTGTAATTATGCTTCTTAAAGGTTGATTCTGCGCAAATTTGATGATCTTATATTTAATGCTATTTAAAATGTTGTTGATAAGAATCTCTTCAATTATTGAATATATTTTGAGACAAAGGTCAGTTTTTCAATAACTGAAGAATATGTAAATGTATGGTGTTTGGGGCAAAAGGCACCATATTTAACATGCTCATAAACAGCGGCTGACTTTCACATGTGTTGACTTGACATGGTCAGACTCAGATTGTAATATAATATATTAAGTTGGGTGTCCACCTTAGAGATAATCACCATATTTATAATGAAACCAACAGATTTTAAAATATGATAATAATCATCATATAATAAAAAATATATTTTTAGCCTACTGTAAAGCTTTATTAAATTATTATGGGATCTCATTCAATGCTTTCAGAATCTTTACTTTAAAACAATAGTTTATGTATTTTTGAAATATATTTTTATATTAACATATTTTAATATTTATTGAACAATAATTAATTGTTTTATTTATCAAAATAAACATAGTACATAGTACAAACTTTGCTAACAAGATTTTTTTTAAACAAGTATTAACTTAGACGTGATTAAAAAGCACATTTTTCTTAGGGTGTGCCTTTAGCCCCATTGTACCCTATGATACAACTAATTTAGAACATTTATAGTATTTTACCTTTTTTATTTGTATATACTAATAACATGGTTTAATTAAATATCATAAATATGATGTTATAGATATTAACTCAGAAAATTGATTATAATGGGAAATATACTTTATAGGCGTTAAAGAGTGACAAACTGTCTAAATATTCTATATGATGATTTACCCGCTGATATGCTGGAGACTTGAATCCATATTTGCAATTTTTAATGGGCTTTAGCCTCCCTTTTTGAGTCCTTGGTCTTCTTTTTTCTTAAGTCATTGTTTTAAGTCTACAAAGTGTGCTGATAAGAGCAAATGTTGTGTTATTTATATTAGATCAGAACAAGTACAATAATTTGATAAGACAATTATCTTCCAGAACGTGAATATTTTGCACAAGTTGTTAGCACTATTAGAAAACCAGAGCAAAACATTACAGACAGAAATACAAAAACAAACTACCAAATGACTAATTCCGCGGATCAATCACTGTCTGTAATGTGGAATGTGGTTTGTAATTTACCTGAGGAACTGAGAGGGACCACAGAGTGTGAGTGATACTGCGGGAAAACACGGAGCGGATTAGCGGAATTAGTGGATTTTTAGCGGAACAGAACACTTGTATGGGAATCCTCTGAGGGTAAGGGAGGGAAGGGGGCAAGAGGGGCACCTCAGCCAATGAGGGCAGAGGGGCAGTGGCTCTAGCCACCGGACCACCCCCCTGTGCACGGCCCTGTCTGCATGGATATGAGCCGTACGTTTCCCGCTGACATGTTGCAATACTCTTGATTTTTAATGCTTCATTTAACATCACAACCAGCATAACAAATAGAATACTTGGAGTCGGATACACGAATGATTACATTTTGACGTCAATACTGGGAAATAACCTGATTTATTAATACAGTCTTGTAAATGTGGCTTGTTTGAATTGCCGGGTTAGTGGTTTGCATGTAATCAGCGTACTGGTGTGCATGTAAACGTGCTCACTGAGAAACTCTACATGAGACTGCGAGAAATGTGAGATTGCTTGAGTCTTTTGAGAAAAAAAAAATCAGGAGACATAAGTGGAGCTTTTCATTTTTTTGTGTTATTGTCTAGAGATATTAAAGAGATCTTTTTAAGATCAGTGGTACATCAGTTTTTTCTATTGTTTGGGGCCAGAGAAGTAGACTTGTTTTCTTTAATGCACTGCTGCACAACAAAGTAGGAGACATTTGCATCATTATTCGCATTAGTGTCAGCTGATGAAAATTTAGGGATGGGGCTAAAAGTTTCTCTTAATAATATGGAAAACAGAAGAATGCTTAATGTTAAAATTCACTAACAGAGTTTGTATTTCCAGAATGTCTCTCTTAAATGCATTCATCAACTATGCAGTTGATTTAGATTAAATGTCTTCAGGACTCATGTGCAATTCCTCAGAGTGCCATGGGGGAAGATGGTTGCAATCAATTCAATCTGTGCAATATTCTGAGAAAAAGAAAAGTTATTGATGAGGAGCTGCATGCCGAATTAAAGATTCCCTGCACAGGCCTTGAGGGTGGTGAGGTGATTTGTGGAAAATGAAATGTTTAAAGGAAATTGCTTGTGTTTCCTGAAGTTTGGGGCATGTTTTTCACAAATGTGACAAGACGAAGCTGAGGAGCTGGGGCAATTATTGTAGCTGTCTGCATAGATGGATGAGCAGTCGCGGTATCTCTCTCAGTAGCTCTCTCTCTATCTCTCTCTGCTTTCAATTGCCTTCACATTTTTTCATTAATCCTGTGGATTGACGGAAAGACTATACATACACGAGCTGATTCCAGGAAGCCGTCTTACCAAGACCCTTGGACTAATAATAAATACAAAGATAAAAGTTTTAATGCTTAAAGGATTTATTCATGTTTATTTTTTTCTGTGCATTAAAATAAGTGCTTCTTGGATTTGCTTCTGTTTAATGCACAAACAGAAGAAGAAACTACAACGGAAGAAAGTGTAAGGATTGCCAAGTTAGCGTTTTGTTAGTTTTAGATTTACTCTTAGTAGTTCATATAATGTTTAATGTTAATGTGCAATAGCATAATTTCGTTAATTAGTATAAATCTTTATCTCACATGTATAAAATACAATGCATATAATAATATATGCATATAATAATATAATGCATATAATAATCAACAACAATTGACTCATCCTTCATTTCTCTAGCTGAAAAAAATAAATAAAAAATCAAGGTTACGTTACAGCATTTACAATTGAAGTAAATGGGGCCGATTGCTGGGGTGTCAGAAATGTGAACCATATCATTTTATACAAGCACCCACATTAATCCTATTAAAACGTGTGTATTATTTAAGCTGCAAAGTTGTTCTCACCATGATTACAGTCTTTGTAGGGTTTTGGTAACAAAAAATTGTTAAGAACTTGGATAATTTATAGATTAAAGGCCAGATTTGCTAACAGCTTGCATCAGCGCAAACCCTCTTTTGGCATTAAAAAAACTACTTTTAGGATTTACCAAAGATGCAGTGATAAATTAGCGAGTTATTTTTGCGGCTGACCTAATTGCATATGTATTTGTAGGATTTTCCCTTTTCGGGTGCAAAATTTATGGGAATTTAAATTAATCACCCAATGTGTTTACTAAGGTTTGCGCTCGTCAATTTACTGGTGTTTACACCATTATTTACTGCCCCAAAAAAGCATGTCTTAAATAAGATGCTAATGGGTAGATTGCATTGGTCATTATGGAAGTGATCCAGTTGCATCCGTGTGCTTTAATTTGCGCGTTGTCATTAGATCATGCACAAATATTATAGCTTTAGCGTAGATTCTACCAGGAAGACTCTAATGCCATTGTTATTTAATCCTAATTAATAGGTCTGCCTAATCACTGCTTGACACCTGAAGTATATAAGCACTGAATTTTCTTTCACGTTCGCAGTTGATCATGCTGGCGTTCCCCTCCATCCTCCCCACCACCACCAGGTTGGCCCTGTCCCTGCCTTTATCTTTAGACAGGATCAGTCAAATCTGCATTCCCAGGATTTGGACTGAGGATGGGGCCTCGACAAATAACTTTTCTATATAACTAACTCTCACGCTAATTTGTCCTGTTTGGTAAATCTGGCCCTTAATCTGGTTGTGATGAAATATCTTATAACTTAGCATAACAGTGGAAACTAATTCCAAGTTTTATAATAATATTACCAAGAGGCAGCATGCATATTTAAAAATATCAAAGGCCCTAAAACAGACCCTTGCTTCACTCCATAATTTACTAATATTACCTTGAATAATTCCCTGTTTAAATAAATAAATGGCAATGGTCAGATAGGTACGATCTAAACCACCCTAAATGTCCCTGAATACCAGTGTAATTTATGTTCACAGATGTTTAAAATGTTTTCAACGTTGATAATAATAAATGATACTTGAGCAGCAAATCAGCATATTAGAATGATTTCAGAAGGTTCATTTGACTGAATACTGGTGTAATGATGAAAATTCTGATTTGCCATCACAGGAATAAATTACATCTTAACATATATAGAACCGAGAATAGTTATTTAAAATGTTGATCATTTAAAATATATAAGAGACTTCAAGTATAAACTAGTGAACTAAATCATGTTTCTGCATAATCTAATGTGAGTCCTGTTGTGGAGTTGGATGAATGGCTTTTATTTTTGTTAGCATGTCTGCAGCTCTGATTTATTATGTGCATGTAAATGAATGAAGGTTTTGTTAATGGTGTGTGAGAGAGTCTTTCTCTGTATCTTTCTCTGTTAATGTTCTTCCTTGATGTTTCAGGTATTGCTGTGCTGATTTCCATATGCTTTTGGGCATGTGTTACTTGCTGCTCCACCTCTACATTTGTCTCGTCTTCCTCTCTTCCCCTCGGCCTCACTGTTTCATTTTCAAGTATAATAGACTCAGATAATGACACATGAAAAAAAGCAACCAAGCAGCTAATTGAGATCTATTCTAGAATAGCCTTGTAGTGCCGTGGGGACCCATCCACCAAATGTTCAACATGTCGTAGTTCATTTCGCTTTGAAATCCTGAGCAGTTTCTCTCAACGGCTGTCTTAAGAGCAACTATTAGTCAGGAGGTTAAAATGATGTCATTTTATTTGAATATCCCTTCCAAGATCTATCTTTGCCTGTGTGTAAAAGGGTTGCAGAGTCCAAAATAAGTCCACATACAAGGAAATGTCAGCTTTAGAGATAATTGCTACTTTGCTGGTATCTTTATTGGGAACATCTTTTTAATTTATATAACACGAAAATAACGATACTGGTTGAAGAAGCTCTTTGTGAAGCTGTTTCATAGCCTAACTGCTTTCTATGTTCTGGCGTGATTTTGTCATTTAGGAATGAGATTGTGTGGGTGTTTGATTCGAGATTGTGATCTTTAATAATATATACACTATATTGGCAAAAGTAATAGGTTGCAACCTGTGCAGCAAGCCCACTCATGAAATTTCCTCACTATTAAATATTCCACAGTCAACTGTTAGTGGTATTATAAGAAAATGAAAGCAATTGGGAGCAACAGAAACTCAGCCACGAAGTGCTAGGCCATGTAAAATCATAGAGCAGGATCAGCGCATGGTGAGGCACACAGTGCGCAGAAGTCACCAACTTTCAATAGCTATTGTTCGGCCAAAGCATTGGATGCAGTGGTATACAGCTCACCGCCACTGGACTCTAGAGCAGTGGAGACGTGTTCTCTGGAGTGACCAATCATGCTTCTCTGTCTGGCAATTTGATGGATGAGTCTGGGTTTGGCAGTTGCCAGGAGAATGGTACTTGCCTGACTTGTGCCAAGTATAAAGTTTGGTGGAGGGGTGATTATGGTTGAAGGTTGTTTTTCAGGGGTTGAGCTTGGCCCCTTAGTTCCAGTGAAAGGACCTCTTAATGCTTCAGCACACCAAGACATTTTGGTAACACTTTAGTATGGGGAACACATATTCACTATGAACTACGACTTTTGCCTCAATAAACTCCCAATTTACTGCTTATTAATAGTTAGTAAGATAGTTTTTGTAGCATTTAAGTTTAGGTATTGGGTAGGATTAAGGGATGTAGAATAAGGTCATGGTGTTTGGTGTGAAGGAACTTGACTAGCCTGCACAGAGTCCTGACCTCAACCCGATAGAACACCTTTGGGATGAACTGTGAGCCAGGCCTTTTCGTCCAACATCAGTGCCTGCTCTTGTAGAAGAATGGTCAAAAATTCCCATAAACACACTCTTAAACCTTGTGGAAAGCCTTCCCAGAAGAGTTGAAGCTGTTATATCTGCAAAGGGTGGGCCAACTCCATATTAAACCCTACGGATTAAGAATGGGATGTCATTAAAATTCATGTGCATGTAAAGGCAGACGTCCCAAAACTTTTGGCAATATAGTGTAATATTGCTTCATGCCATTTACCTTTATTTTATTTAACATTATATTAACACATTTCATATGAAAAGATAATGTAAAATATAATTTAATTGCCGGTAAGAAATATTTATAGCTGGTCATGGTTGTGGGGATTGAAGTTGAGCAGAAACATGATTTACTTATGTTATGTTCTGTATTCTTAATCTCTTTTGAGTTCAATGTTTAAAGTTGATGCTTTTTAGATACTAGTTTAAAAGCCAGAAGCAGTAACTTGGCAACCCAAATTCACCCACTGAATCTTATCCTTCAAAATCTAATCAGTCCAGTGTCCAGTCTCACTCCACAACAAACAGACCGAGAAATGTTCTCCTCCTCATGGGTCATTAACCTCAACATAATTCATAACCAACATCTGCTGTTTACAAAAGCAAAAACATCCCAGCCATCCCTACTGACAACCACATACACAATCACAGTCAACAATAAACAACTCTGCTGGCTGAGTGGAAATTGTTCGGTTTGTCTGAACTAAGGTTGAAACCCTATCAGTGAAGCAGGTGAGCGAATAAATGATATGTAGCCTGTATCAAGGAAGTGCTGGAGACAGAAACAATATCCTTCTCTTGTCTCCTCCTCAAACAAGGCTTTAACCCTCTATAGTTCCCTCAGATATACTGTAAAAGTATTGTCATAATCCTCCAAAAAGAAAGCACTCCACACCATCTTTCTTTCTAATATGGCTGAAAAGTTGAAATAACTATATTTATTAAATGTGGAAAGCTATCAATAAAAACAGTTCGATATAATTAAAATGGACAATTTTTGTGTTATTTTTTTGCTTATTAGAGAATCACATTATTAGCTTAGTGTAACGGAGGCAAGCTAGTAGTTGGGATATCTCTAGGATATCTCTAACAGCTACTATCTCTTTAAACTAGACTTTCCAGCAGTAACTGATTTGAGACATTTTAAACAAATTAACCACAAAATAGCTCTACTTATGAAGCACACAACTGATTCCAATAGAGTCTGCTGTTAGCATGTTGCTAATGTAACCCCTCCTGTTCGAACCGCCCCGCTCCAAGCGGGACTCGAACCTGGGTCCGCCGGCACGAGAGTCGGACACTCTAACAAGGAGGCTAAAGGCTGCAACCTCTAGCGTCAGTCGCTAGAGCGTCTCTTGAGATCAGAGGAGTGAGGTTTACTCGCACAGCAACTACTAGCTGGCCTCTGTTACACTCACCCCCCTAAACCACACTCCCATTTGGGTCACGGCACCAATGTAACCCCTCCTGTTCGAACCGCCCCGCTCCAAGCGGGACTCGAACCCGCGTCCGCCGGCATGAGAGTCGGACACTCTGCTAAGGAGGCTAAAGGCTGCAACCCCTAACGTCAGTCGCTAGAGCGTCTCTTGAGATCAGAGGAGTGAGGTTTACTTGCACAGCAACTACTAGCTGGCCTCCGTTACACTAAGCTAATAATGTGATTCTCTAATAAGCAAAAAAATAACACAAATATTGGGTAAAATTGTCCATTTTAATTATATTTAACTGTTTTTATTGATAGCTTTCCACATTTAATAAATACAGTTCTTTCAACTTTTCAGCCATATTAGATTTTTACTGAGCTTGTAGCCAGTGGTGTAAACAGTAATCAAGTTATTTTTAAAGTGCCTTGAAACGTGCAGCATTATTCAATGTGTTGACTTAATTTCTCCTGAAACGATTATATCACAGCTTATATCTTCAGCTCTGCAGCCACAGTTTCCTCCTAATCTATAACCATTTCTCATCATAATCTCCTCCATATCACTTTAAAATTCAGCATTCTGTGCAGCGTTCCGTATGTTTTCTGGTATGCGCCGACTCGTGCATATGATCCGCTCTGTTCTCTCGTGTGTCTGGACCAGAGCAGACTGTGTGTGCGTGCGCTGCAGCGAGTGAAACTACCGTAAAACCAGACTTCATTCTCCTCAACTGAAAGCACTGTCTGAATCATTCTCTGTCCCCTATATAGTGCACTATGTGCCATTCACCATGTAGAAATTAGTAAATGTGTGAACGTTTCAGATTTTAGAGAGCATTTGATTGGACAGAAAATCTGACGCGAAGCTGAAGTACAGAGTGATGTCATCAAAATTGTTGATCCATACTGGCGGAAGTGAGAAACTTTAAGTTTTGAATGCTTATATCTTCTTATGAATTTTGTTTTGGAGCACACTCGCTTATGGATGACAGTAAGGCTAACATATTCATACTTAAAGCCAAGAAACTTCAGTTTTGACTGTAAATCACGGGAAGTATGTGAAACTTTAATAAAAACAGTAGTCAGAGCCATAGCCTTGTGGGCAGTGCGCCTCATACCGTATAGACTCAGTCCTGTATCTCTGTCACTATCAATAATAATAGTAATGATAATAATAAAATGGCAAAAATCTGCATTTGATTGTGTGGTTTAACATTTAAATGAAGATTGCATTACACTGAATGTCAGCTATGTTCAGACGTGTCCATTTTTAGCAATGATTATAAATAAAAATGACTTTCTTCAGGTCAAAGACTGTGTTGTGGTGAATGATGAGGTTTCACTACAAGGACAAATGACCACAGCTATGGCCAACTGACTATTTTAAAGTTATAAGCAATGCATTCTGGGATTGCATCTCACTAGATTTAAGGAACAGAGTTAGAAACGTATTTGGAAAATCATCACAATATTAACAAATATAATTAATGTTGACCTGATTGGTTGGATGTATGACTCTAGATTCTGATCTAATGAAATCTCCTCCACATTGCAGAGCTCTAATGAGCCCAATGAATGATCTAATTAGAAGAATAGCTCATTTACTCTAGGCCTGTAATAAATGCTTAATGATTATGCATACTTCATAAATTTTGTGCTTTGTGGGGAAAGAATATTCATAATTTGGGCATTTTGATTAACGGTACCTCTAATTAGGCCTGAGTAATTAACGTTGAAGCATTTTGAAGAAATGCTTTAACTATGTGGCAAATTTGTTGTTGAAAATGAACGCCGGCGATTCCCATCAGGTACCTGGTTAATGATTAATATGGCTCCTTGGAGAGAAAAGCAGAGAATCACTATCAGAGCTGGTGCGACATCAATCAAAATCAACTGAAGAAGTCAACACATTCTGCCTCTAACATTGTTAGAGATTCTCTTTGAAGTAACACTGCATTTTTATGTTAATTTCCATTTATTCAAAATTATTCCTACCTCAAAATTTGAGGTGATTCCTAAACACTATGCAAGCAGCATTTTACATGTTAAAGTGTCTTCTTCACCCTGTCACTGCTTCATTATGAATCACTGAGAAAATCCCAATTAGATTACGAGAGCAAAAGACAGCCTAATATAGACAAAACACGCCATATTAAAGGGATACTCCACGCTTCATAAGGTCGCCTTGGTAAAATCTACTTTCCGGATGAATGCACAGCTGGAAAGACCGAGCAAATGTCATGGACAGCTGATCCACTTTCCGACTTTCCTGAGCATCTTCTGTATGCCAGTATGGAGCAATAAGCTTGTTTGTTCCACTCTTTTAATATTCTCAGAGTTATCCGCCTTCTTACCAGATGCATCACGCTAGTGTCTAGCCTGTGGCATCCTGATTCTCATTAGAATGCAGCTTCAGTGCACCTGACATCCATCCACATGAATGTTAAGAGCTGTAAAAGACAACATTTTATTTTTTTAAAAGGATCTGGACGAATCACAGTTATTGACTTGTGGATTATTCAAATATTTAATTATATTTCTAACATATGTTTTACCAGACTCTTAAAATGTTGAAATTGTATTTATTTTTTCCTGTCAAAGATGCAAAGATGATAGCACGCAGCCACACACACGGGTGTGTTCCTGCTGAGAAAATGCCATTGAGATGAATGGGAATGTTAATAGTGACTTTAATAGGGAAGAAGTCTGTCAGTGACTTACATGTGGTTTCTTTCCAGTTCAAAGAAAATGATTTAAGCTTCTTGTACCCAAAGCGGGAGGGCTTTGAAAGGGATTTTCATTTGGTTGACTTGCGTTTGGGAATCTGTGGCCTGTTTTTCAGAGAACAGAAGCCCCTCCGCCGCTGGTCATTAATCTTTTATGTCTTGTAGCGTCTTAATTCTATAAAGAGAAGCACAACAGGCCTGATGGATTTGTTGTTTACCTTTTTCTTTTTTGTGGTTTCTGCTACCTCACATGTTGAATAAAGATTCTTTGTAACCTCAGAGGTAATTATTACCTGATTTATAACTGAAGGACATACTGCTTGAGTGGAACTCAATTAGTCTCTCGAAAATACAATAGAGAAGTTTCCCAGCATGACAAGCAATTAAACCAAAATGCATTCACGGAACCAAAATCAAAACCTCTTTAATCTTAAACTTTCTTTCTTTCAGTGTGACGGTAATATATTACCACACCTCACATTGTGTTTGTGTTTAAATAATCAACTGAATTACAATTTTGAGACAGCAGATTTGACATTAAAATGACTTTGTGAAAAAGAACTGTGCTTAATGTTAAACGTTGATGATATACTGTAAATATGAATGATATCAAGGACCATTTTCAAGTCATTTTCATTTTCATAATTACATTTCTTAACACTTTTAATGCAAGTTCACTTTTAAGAACTGCACTATGCAGTAATGTCAAATTAAACATTTAACATAAAGTACATTTTAAATCATCATGTTTTAATCAGTTTTGTCATGCCTTAATGAAAAACTTATTTTTCGTTATCTAACATATGAAAGCACATGTAATTCTTGATTATAATTTTAACTGTAGTGTGTTATTTGATATTACATTTACATATAAATACATTCCATAGAAGTTTCAATAGAAATTACAAGTATATTTTAGTTTACCATAAATAATTCAGCTGATTGCATTTTATTTACACTTACCTAAAGGATACCATACTAATACTTTGTTTGACTTCATTTCGCCTTCAGAACTGCCTTAATTCTACGTGGCATTGATTCAACAAGGTGCTGAAAGCATTCTTTAGAAATGTTGGCCCATATTGATAGGATAGCATCTTGCAGTTGATGGATATTTGTGGGATGCACATCCAGGGCACGAAGCTCCCGTTCCACCACATCCCAAAGATGCTCTATTGGGTTGAGATCTGGTGACTGTGGGGGCCATTTTAGTACAGTGAACTCATTGTCATGTTCAAGAAACCAATTTGAAATGATTCGAGCTTTGTGACATGGTGCATTATCCTGCTGGAAGTAGCCATCAGAGAATGGGTACATGGTGGTCATAAAGGGATGGACATGGTCAGAGACAATCCTCAGGTAGGCTGTGGCATTTAAATGATGCTCAATTGGCACTAAGGGGCCTAAAGTGTGCCAAGAAAACATCCCCCACACCATTACACCACCACCACCAGCCTGCACAGTGGTAACAAGCTATGGTGGATCCATGTTCTCATTCTGTTTATGCCAAATTCTGACTCTACCATCTGAATGTCTCAACAGAAATTGAGACTCATCAGACCAGGCAACATTTTTCTAGTCTTCAACTGTCCAATTTTGGTGAGCTTGTGCAAATTGTAGCCTCTTTTTCCTATTTGTAGTGGAGATGAGTGGTACCCGGTGGGGTCTTCTGCTGTTGTAGCCCATCCGCCTCAAGGTTGAGCGTGTTGTGGCTTCACAAATGCTTTGCTGCATACCTCGGTTGTAACGAATGGTTATTTCAGTCAAAGTTGCTCTTCTATCAGCTTGAATCAGTCGGCCCATTCTCCTCTGACCTCTAGCATCAACAAGACATTTTCACCCACAGGACTGCCGCATACTGGATGTTTTTCCCTTTTCACACCATTCTTTGTAAACCCTAGAAATGGTTGTGTGTGAAAATCTCAGTAACTGAGCAGATTGTGAAATACTCAGACCGGCCCGTCTGGCACCAACAACCATGCCACGCTCAAAATTGCTTAAATCACCTTTCTTTCCCATTCTGACATTCAGTTTGGAGTTCAGGAGATTGTCTTGACCAGGACCACACCCCTAAATGCATTGAAGAAACTGCCATGTAATTTGGTTGATTAGATAATTGCATTAATGAGAAATTGAACAGGTGTTCCTAATAATCCTTTAGGTAAGTGTATATATGTATACATTTATTTGCAATTAAGGGCCTGAAAACATAACTTTGTTTGTATTAAAGCATAGTATTTCTGTAAGTGTGCTAAAGTATACTTCTTTATAACAAGGGTCTTTGTAAAGTCTTGGTGAGAACATACACAGAGACGATTGAGAAGAGATTTAAATGAGATGTTGAGCAAATACGTAATATTTTTGTCTTTTCCCTCTCACAAAGCTATTGTATGGATTCAGACAGCTTGGAATGTGCCTCACATGCCAAATAAGGGCTTTTCACACTTGAAGTAGGGTCACAGTAAACCTGGGTAAATAGAATCCTGGATTGTCTTTTTTAATCACATTTCACACTGCTCATACATGAAAGCTGACGTTTTACATTGTTAAACCCTAAACCTCCTAACATCCTTATTTGTATATTTGCCTCGTCAGTGTCTCTGATTGGACGAATGCAGCACACGATAACGATAAAGGCTGTAGCATTGCACATCCTCATATTATATAGCTATTGCCGAATAAACTATCAAGTTTATCCTGAACGGACCTTTTGGACACTAAACCAACCAATTGTTGCGTTTTCTGCCACCCTTTTTAATGACGTTTTCCCCATCAAACGCAGAAACTACTGTTTAAATATAACGCACAGTGCCTTCAATATAGTCCAAAGCACGTAAATATGATGCACAAAAGTGGTGGTCTGTAGCTGTAACATTCTAACACTGCATAATTTCACATTGTACAAGTTTAGCACTGAAACACAGGGTTACAATAGCGAAAGCGGTGCTATCTCCGGAGCAGGGTTTCATATCCCTGGTTAAACGGTTTTATATCCCCCGGTAAACTCCACTTCTAAAGCCCTATTCAGACGGGACTCTTTTTTACATGGAGAGATGGGGTAAAGTAGGGCAGCGCGAGGCACAACCTAACGCGGGGTTAATTGTAACACGCATGGTTTAACGCTTTCCACACATGTCAGGATGATGAAACTTTGCGTATTTACTAGTTGCCATATCAAGAATATATAGCGTCACACTGCGTTACAATGAGCCCCTATTAGAAATATGCTATTATATTCTATACTTTTATGAATTCTTTTGAGAAACCATGAGAAAAGGGTAAATAATGACTCAGAGTCGATCTTCAGAAATGATTCATAATTGTTATGTTTTGAACTTTGCTGTAAAGCTGTATTTAGCGATGTGTTTGTTGTCAAAATCAAAAATGTGTTCTTTAATGATAAAAAAATACCATTATTTTATTTTAAAAAGTTGATAATTGTATTTTCTTGACAAAATATTTTAGTTTGTTTAGGATATTTTTTGTATTATATCGGATAACATTTTAAGCTGTCATTTGGTCATGTTACAATGTACCCCACCTATGGGGCATGTTATCACATTTCACTTCCATTCTTTCGGGGTAAATCAAGAATAAAGTATACACTGTATTAATGAAACAAAACCACATAATTGTACTAGACATGTGTGCAATTAATGTGGGAAAAAATAAATACTCTGAACCCCAAGTGGATTTACACGAACTGGGACAGTCAAAAAGCGTTAGGTTGTGCCCCGCTCTCCCCTAATTCAAGGCAATGCACTTTACTCCATGTTGCTCCAGGGGGATTTTCCCTGTAATAAGTGCACTTATACGTCACTTAATAAGTCGCTTTGGATAAAAAGCGTTTGCCATTAATGCATAAATGTAAATGATTTTAGTCTTGTCCGAATGTGCCATCTCAGAAATCATTACGGACAATGTCAGTAAAGATTACTGCGACTTTTACCTTCTGGAAAAGGGTCTGGAAAAATTACTTCAGGTAATACTAATCCTGTGCAAATATCTGTGATTGCTGATGTTGTATTATCCTAACGCTTCTGTTTTTTCACCTACCTGAGCTACCGTGTTTCCACACCAATTTTCAGCATGCTTTCATTTAATTTGAATATGGAAGGTGTCTGACGAAAAAATAAAGTGATAAAATGAATAGAGTGAAATCCCCAAAAAAGAAACTGAAAATTACCCATTTTAATGTCAGTGTCAGGTAAGAGTAAGATGCTTATTTCGCTGCTCACTTATGTGGGTTTATTATAAACAGCCACTTCTATAAACAGTCAATAAACTTCAATAAACGTCAAGCACAGTAGATGAGCTTCTGTAACAGCCACGTCTAGAAAACACACACTCCCACCTCTGCAATAAACATGGATATGTTAGTCCCATCCGAATCGGTACATAAAATCACAGAAGTCAAGTGATAAAAATTGTAACTCATACGTCGCTTAGAAAACTAGTCCTGTCCGAATAGGGCTTTTATTACAAGTGTAAAACATTTACCCAGGGTTAAAAGCAGGGGTTTAAAACACCAATAATCCAGGGTTAATTGTTGTATTTTTGTGGAGCTTAGTTGTCATTTTTGAAGCTAAATGGCTTTTTTTTTTAAAAGTGGTGTGAACATTGCAAAATTGCTACTTTTGTGTTCGACAGAAGACAGTCAGGTGAACGTTTCCTTTAAAATGATTGTAAAATCTTGGCTTCACGTGTACTTTAATGGCTGCTCAGTCTTGATGCACTTGATTGAACCGACAAAAGAAAAAAATTCTATTAGGCGCAGGTTTTTAATCAGAGCCCGCGCAGCTGAAAAGAGCTTTGAATTCATGCTTTACAAAAGGTCCACTGGGGTTACAATTACACAGAGAAGGTTAGTTTAATAACACCCAGGAGCTATACGGGGCAGATTAAATTTCATATTCGGTTTGCTTGTTGAAAATACATTGTATATACATGAGTGGTCCCATTAGGCTCTGGGTTTAAGATTAGATGTCCTGTCAGAATTCATATTATTGGGTAATCAATATAATGTAACTGAAACCGTGAATAAGGATGGGGGAAAAAACGACAGATTAATGCTGATGTTTCCCTTAGACGTAGCTGGGCATTAATAAACAAGCCTATTGTGAGGGTTCATTATCTACGGTGTGTAGCATATGTTTGTCACTGTTGGACTGAGAGCGTTAATGCATCCACATTTTCCGTTGCATGATGGGAACAATCTTTAAGCAGGGGGAAAATGAACCGTAATCACTGCGGGCCACATTTTGTCTACATGATTCATTGTGATCTTAGGCAGTTTGTTCAACCTGTTTAGTTTTTAATATCCTCTCTGCCTGGAGAAGGAAAACATTTTTTCCACCATGTCCATTTCAGGAACAACCCTAATGTGACGGATTTAGGCCTATTTAATGGTGACAGATGGGTGACATTATAGACCCCGACTAACCTTTAAAGATGGATGATGAATATGTGGAGTGTTGAACGGATCGTCTTTCATCTTTGGCCAAATGAGGGCTCAATGTCCAATAACTTCTGTGTTATGAAGATTAAATCACTGTGCATGATGGTGGTAATGTTTTCTGGGTTTAATAATGTCACATCATTCGTATGAAGATACATAGAATGAAGATTGATTGTGTGAGGAATTACAGTCTCGTTCTGTGCTCATTTTGTTCTGTAGCCTTACAGCAAAAACATCCGCTGGCCAAATATGAGCAACCCATATAATGGAACACGCCATTAACTGGAAGTCAGCATGAGTTAAAGGGGAAATGTTATCTCAGCAGTAATGACTTTTTATATTCCGTAAAAGTAGATTACAATGTCCATTTTAATGTACTTTCTAATGTACTTTCATTTGGTCTGTGCAATGATGCCTGATTCACTTACTTTTAGCACTTTCCTAATCATTTCCTAATAAATTCCTAATCAACAAGGTCATATAGCTTATGTATATGCATTTGTGCTTACTTTACAAAAGCAGAAATCCCAACGTGCCTATGGCAACATTTCTGCAATATAATATTCATTTGCTAAAGTAAAATGTCTAGTGAGTGTCGCTAAATGTGCATTCAGAAACAGATGAACATTTTATTATGCTGGTTGTTGTACATATCGCAGCAGTTTGGAAAATACATTTCTGGTGAGTGGTGCTAAAAACCCTTAGTTATAAGGTTAAGGGTACCCTTAGTGAAACATGGCAAGAAAAAACCCCTAAGGGTCCACTTAAAGAATCTGATGGCTGTCACTAAGTATTTCCCTTAAATGCTTAAGTTTTTCCTTAAGTTCTGTTATGCAGCGCTACAAAGTTGATTATAGTTACAGTGGCAGGCTTGGGTGTTTTAAAGTAATGGAAACAAAAAAATCTGAACCACAGACAAACAGCATTTTCTTTTTAAAGACGGGGAAAACACCCAAGCCTGCCACTATAATCAGTAACTCTTGCGCACAAGATGAAAGCCTGCCATGAAATAAGTCATTCAAGTGCACAGTGGAAGTAATGAAAAAAAAAAACTATGAAAACTTTGGTGCTGAATGTTTATTCCGTTTCATGTCATACTTTCAACAGGCTTAATTTAATTGATTGGTAAAAATGCACATTGGTTCTTTCTTTCTCAATGAACATGAAATCATCCATCGCGTTTGAGTTCAGCAGGTGACTTAAGGGACCTATTTTGATCCCTTCATTTTTTAAGGGCTACATGGTTACAAAGGACTTTGTTGCAAAGAATAACATAACTTAAGGGAAAACTTAAGCATTTAAGGGAAATACTTAGTGACACTTAAGATTCCTTAAGTGGACCCTTAGGGTTTTTCCTTGCAACCCATGTTTCACTAAGGGTACCCTTAACCTTATAATTAAGGGTTGTCTTAACATAAGGGCTTTCATGCACCCGGGTCCTGACCTTTAAGTTTAAAGTTCCAAATTGCTAGGCAAGGTGTTCTGGGTGGTTCCTAGGTGTTTTCTTTTTCTTATTTTAACTTTATTTATACTATTTTGATTATATACTATTATATTTATTCATATTTTGAATTAGCCTTTATTTGTTGTTGTTGTTTAAGTGTCAATTATTTGTTGAGCTTTTGCCATTTTTTAGATTTATAACCAACCAAGTTAGATTTTGGACAGTTGGGGAAAAGCTTGGCAGAAAATCATGTTGTGTATAATGGGCTAGAATTTGGTTCAATCCAGTTGGAGGATATCGAACCTGCTAAATATTGAGCTGATTTTAGAACAGATTCTGTACCTTATTTGTATGACTCGCCTACAACCTTTGCAGTCTGTACAGGCCATAATGACTGTGTCTACTTGTTCAAGACATCATTTTTGCATTTGGCAAAAAACAAAATGTAATCATTACATCAGCGCTCTTTTGCGTGTTCCTCTTCTATTAAAAAGGTGCTTGTTTATGTATAAGTATGTTGTGTTCAGAATGACGTGAAAGTCTGGTAGTGTGTGATCCTCAGTCGTTTAGTGCAGTGCTTCTCAAACCTGTCCTGGAGGACCCACACCACTGCATCTAAGGCTGGCCACACACAGATTTTAAGCCTGATTTTGAGCCCGATTTGCACCCCTAAGTGATCTGGGGTGTGGCCCGATTCAAGGCTTGTCACAATCGACTTTTTGTCCAAAGAATCCTCAATCATGTGGTGTCATTACGATTACAAACATGCCACGAAAGTGGAGAATTGAGATAGATCACCCATTTTTTTTTTCTCCTGTTTTTCTTCCCGTAAAACCAAAACTCATGCCAGGAGAACCAGCTGACGACACTGATCTTTTCTCAAGTCACGTTTGATCAATCAACAGGTGGGTGGTCCCGAGGTCCGGACGAATCTTCTAGTTTGTGCATTCGGAGGATTAATACTAAAAATCAGTTGAAAATGCCCTTATGCCTTTTAAAATCAGTTAAGATTTGAAAACCGTCTAGTGTGTCATCGGCCTTACACACATGATTCAACTCCTCAGCTTATTAGTAGACATTGCAAGACTGTGTCCAGTGAGGAAAACATACAAAATGAGCAGTCCTGAATCCCCGGGACAGGTTTGAGAAGCACTGGTTTAGTGTACATTGCCCATATTATCTTTGTAAACAGAGTGGCATATGATGCCTGGTGTCTAGTCTATGGATTTGTTTCGCCCATTTCGTAACCCACCAGATAAAAATTATACATCTGATTATACATCTCATCACAAAGTAATAGCACACTTTTCCCAACAATCCACATGATTAATTTGCCTCACATATACAAGTAATGGTCCAAAGTGTTTGTTCAGCGTCCTGCCTTAGCAAGTAACACTAATAATTACACATTAACACTTCATGAACTTTGTTACAATTTAAGGAAGGGTGACATCAGGGATATTTAAAGTAATGTGATATCTTGCTAATTGCTGCAATTAGGCAGATGCTATTCCTGAACAGAGCTTCTGGAACTGTCTGAGAGTCTTCAATAAACTTTTCCAGCAATATATTTTAAGCAACCTCTGTTTCACATACTGTATGCTTTTTGTATCCTGAGACCTGAGAGTAATTGTGAGAATCAGCTTGACAGACAACCCAATTTAGCCATCAGGTATCAGTCAGTCTGAGGTAGAGGCGGCCCGGGATTTCGCACAAGGCGCCACTGGAGCTAATTTGAGTGATCCTTGGGTCCACAGCAGTTCTATCAAGGCCACAATGGGCTACACAAGTAACTTTATATGACAAACCATCAACTTCTAGTCAAACACAAATTGGCTCACACCAAACATGCTGTCCATCAAAATACGAGGAAAGTACGGTACGGTAGGCCGACCCAGAGGATTTGAACTGAGGTGAGAATTGCAAACAACAAAGAACTCCATTGATATTCCGCCTGCAAGTTGTTCTTCGAGGGTGTTTTGGATGCTAACTTTGTAAGAGTGAAAGATCTGCCCTTCTATTTGATCTGTCAAGGCTGCCGCAAGAAGAATGGAGTGTAGACGCATATTCAGTGTTATTTCCCCAGAGGGGCGTTTATTGTGCGCGACAGCGACTAAGGTTGAATAGGTAAATATCTCATCGTGGATTGCGGTGTGCTTTGGGATCTAGGTGAATTATTGGGGTGCTCTTTGGTGAAGTGCTCCGGTCAAGGTAAGTGACATGTTTTCCTCTTTAGACAAGTGGTGGGTGGTCTCGTAGCTTCAGTCAGTCCAATCCCACTTGCTTCCTGCAATGATATGCGTTGACTTCAGGTGATGGCATGCTTGTTAAACATTGCCTAGATGCCCTTTGGGCTGACAACTACTTTCACAATTCGTCTTGTTCTTCTGAGGCACTCTTGTTTGGAGCTCGTACCAAGAGCTGTTGTAGCTGCGAGGTAATTGGAACGAGCAAAGAGCTGCCTCTTAGCTAAGTGTCGTTCTTCTGTTGATCTGTAAACAATTGTCTCGTTGGATTCACCATGACTAATGATTATAGAGTCCTGCTGTGACTAAGTGGCTCACAAGGATGCTTTTGAGCCTGTGCTTCTGTTCCTAGATCTGCTCTCTTTAACTCACGGTGAGATTTAGATTGCTAACAAAAGGTGAAACGGTTTCTCAAGAGCACTGCGAACTAACAGTGGGAATGTACACAGATAAACAGTGGCAAGCGAGTAGACTTTGCTCAGTCACTGCAAATCTACTCTGCTCTCAGGCACTACCACTGTGTGTGTGCTTACACCATGTTTCCTATCAGTTGTGGCAAGATGGATGAATTTGCACATTCACTAATTAGTGTGTGTTAATTAGTGGTTCTTGCTAACAGAAGCATTGCTGTTGGGTCAATGGAAAACAAGGTTTAAGATGTTAGAACCGATAGCCTTGTGGGCAGCACTCTGACAAATAGTCCAAGTTTGAATCCTGACTGGTGGTCTTTCCAAATCTACCCCCTTCTCTCTCTCTCTCTCTCTTTGCTTCTGTCCTATCTAAAAGCAAAAACAGCACATATGAAGAAAATCTTTCAAATGTTTAAAGCAGAGTTCTTAGATGTCATCTTTTTATATAGTTTTTTTAAAAAGTACATTTTTAAAAGGTTTATTGACAGAAAATGGCAATATTTCCCCTTAAATGTTGAATACATGTTAGTGTGCATCAAAATACATTATAAAATAAATCTAAATAAAACATAAAAAGGTGAAATTATGTGATTTAAGAGATTTATTGACCTTGAAACGCAGTAATGAGTGTCTGCAGGGCTCCTCTCTAGCATATCATTTCCTGTTTTACTTATTTATTTTGCATGTTGATTGGCCCACCTGACTTAAATATTAATAAGCAGTGAATCAGTTTTGTTTAAATATTTAATAAACAATAATGCAATATTATTATTATAAGTGTGATTAAAACAATTAACTAGATCACATTTTTTCTGTGATTAATTGCAATTAATCATGATTAAAAACATGTACGTTTTATACATTTTTTATATATTTTATTTTTATTTTATTTTAATCTCCAAACAACATAAAGACAGTATATTTTAAATACTTTTTATATTAATATATACTTGTGATATATTAGGCAGCAAGTGAACATTTTGTTTTCAAAGTTGATGTGTTAGAAGCAGGAAAAATGAGCAAGCGTAAGGATTTGAACAAGTTTGACAAGGGCCAAACTGTGATGCTAGACGACTGGGTCACAGCATCTTCAAAACTGCAGCTCTTTTGGGGTGTTCCCAGTCTGCAGTGGTCAGTATCTGTCAAAAGTGGTGAACCAGCGACAGGGTAATGGGCGGCCAAGTCTCATTGATGCATGGGAGCGAAGGCTGGCCCGTGATCTACTGTGGTTCAAATTGCTCAAGAATTTAATGCTGGTTCTGATAGAAAGGTGTCAGAATACAAAGTGCGTCACAGTTTGTTGTGTATGGGGCTGCATAGCCGCCAACTAGTCAGGGTGCCCATACTAACCCCTGTCTACCACCAAAAGTGTCAACAGTGGGCATGTAAGCATCAGAACTGGACCATGGAGCATCTGTGGGATGTGCTGAACAAACAAGTCCGATCCATGGAGGCCCCACCTCGCAACTTACAGGACTTAAAGGATCTGCTGCTAACATATTGGTGCCAGATACCACAGGACACCTTCAGGGGTCTAGTGGAGTCCATGCTTTGAAGGGTCAGGGTTGTTTTGGCCGCAAAAGGGGGACCAACACAATATTAGGATCAATGATTTAGAGAGGTGTCCCAATACACTATATATACACTATATAGCCAAAAGTATTGGGACACCTCTCCAAATCATTAAACTCAGGTGTTACAATAACTTTCATGGCCACAAATAGGGCTGCGCCTGTAAACGTGACAACCACACCACCGCGGTGGCTGAGTAGCCCTGGCAATGGTCGGCCAAAACACTTTTTTTTTGTATGTGAATGCTGTTTTATGTGAATATTATGACTTGTAATATTGTTTACAAAATAAATAATAGGTTCGCAATACATTCAGCCATGGAAACATAACATTCATGCCGAACGAGAGAGGTATAGGCTTGGTGAAGTGATCCAAATTTAAGCTCCGCATTTTGCGTTCTGGTCACCCATTTTTCCACAAATTTAACAACAGGCTTACTCCATTTTATTCTACTGGACATGGAATCTCTTATTTGTTTTCCCATATCTTAATTTACGTCTCTCACAGGGGATTATAAACGTTTCTTCCTTTTTTTTGCTTTTAATTAGGAGTATATTCGCATCATTTACTGTGGTAAATTAGAAAACGGTGTAGGACAGATATATTTTTCTTCAAAATTCTATTTAAGACAATTTGTGCTTGTTAGGCTCTAAGTGATCCTGGGTTGAGTAACTTCTTGTTGACGTTCAAAGTGTTATCAAACAAAACAGAGGCTAGCTAGACCCTCCCTCCTCCCCCTCTTAAATAGAGTTTGGTTTCCCGTCAGTGTCAATCAAACCTCCACAGCACACACTCACTGTGTGTTTTCCGGTCCAGAGACACAATTGTATGGAGCGGATTATATGTGCAAGTCAGTGCAGACCACAAAACAAAGACTGACTCCAAATGATTCTCAAGTCCATGACAAGACCAAGACTAGAAAAAGACCAGACTCGACCGCAAGACATATTTGAATGGTCTTTGCCTTATCATGGACTAAGTCTGGTCTAGAGTACTACAACACTGCCACCCAGTAAAAATTGTAGGCTAACTCACAGTCTGCAGCCAAATGGGACATGAGGTTTGATATCTTGAAAATCAGTGTTGTGATGAAGCTGCATTTGAGATGGGATGCAGACAGTAACCTGACCTTCACATCACAGCCGGACCGGCATGCATCACGCTAACAAAGTGCCTCGAGTCCACAAACATCCTTAGAGTCTGATTGCCACAGACACATAAAACTCGACAAATGGGTTTACATGCCATCTGCTCAAATTGGGACTTAAAACACCTTTTGGATACAGAAAGAGCTACAAAAATGTCTAAAAGGAGAGGGAGCATGAGACAAATCTCAGCTGAAGCAGCCCAAGCCAACGCATTGTTTTGAGCTCGCACTCCCTTTAAAGTCATTGATGAAAGAGAATGCGTGCAAGTGAAAAACAGTTTTGGGAATCAAAGGAGTGCCTCCATCACTTCAGTCTTCCCCTCAGGATGTCATACACCATAGCTACTGCGAGGACATTTTTCAGTCATGTAACTCCAGGGTGTTGTTTATGGACTTCAAAGTGAAGCATATAGAGGAGCCTGAGGTAAATTAATGGCTCTCCTAACTTTGATTTGACAGGCGTTTCCACTCTGCCCTTCCCATGCACTCGAGGGCAATATCGCTTTGACAAACTCTTCATCTAATGAGAAGCTAAAGAAAATACAGGAAATGAGAGACATGGAAAGTCTGTCCATTTGAGGGCTGTTTTCCCTCCCAGGCGTTCCTTTAAAGCTCCCAACCTTTTAAAGTCACACATTGATGGCTTACGGCCCATTGTAATTCTGTCCTTACCGAGAACAAATGAAAAAACCCGCCAATTTCCAAGTTCTTCCACAAGAGGATTCACGTCCAAATGACAGAGTGCTCCAGTTACTGTCAATTACCATTATCTCTCCAACCAGGCACACACTGAGCCTACAACTAAAACAGATGATAAGAACGGACATAAAAATGCATTCCACATTTCTGAATGACCCTATTACATGAGGGACTATACAAGAGAAAAGAATTTGAATTCCACTGCCACAGAATATTGGCAGAAAAGAACAATTCAAAGAACCATAACTTGGAGAGACACTCTGAGGAGAACAGCATCAAGATCAAATCCAAATATTGCAAAACAGACATTAGATCTCTGGAATGCTTGATTCTGATTGAACTTTTTAAGGATCCTGAAGTCAAATATTCTTGAATAATGACCAATAAACATTAAAGAGCCCCTATTATGGATCTTTGAAAATTGTGGTGATGTGCAATGTATATTATGAGAAAATTAGTGTTTTTTTATCTTTGACGCATGTAAACCTGTTGTTGGAGACAAGATTAGGAAACTTTAAAATAGCATAATAGGGCCAATCTAAGTCTCAATCCCTAACCGTGTCATGAATTTGTGAGTGAAATCAATGTAGAAAAGTTTAAACAAGGTCTATTATCTAGGACACTTGCCACAGCTTGAGGATTTCAGGAGAGAGTGCCACATATTTGCTGGGAATGAGGAAAGGCTGTAGAAATTTGTGCGAAAGCCCGTATAGGGCATGTTTATGCAACCGGTTGGGAGCTTCATTTGTGATTTGATTGTAAAGTTCTTTGTTCTGCCCTCTTCTCCTCTGTTTGTTTCTTTGATGCTTTAGCAACCTTTCATTTCCGGAGTCCCTACAAGCCCTTTTTATCCGCTCATATATGTCAGCAGGCTGCTGCCGCATCTGTTGTGCTGAGCATCATAGTCAAAAGCGAATTAAAGCAGGTGAGTCCAATAGACTGCACGCAGGAAATTGATTTTCCCTTCAGAAGAACTAAAGCCTCCACTAACGCGAACAAGATATTTCACAAGGGAAGCAATGCTAGTGGAAAGAGCTGATTTTTCCTGGTTGCTTAATCTCTTGTTGGACATGCTATGTTATCCACACATCTGCTGTTCTTGAGAACACTGAGCAAGCATATGTAAAGCAGCCTTGGTTTAATGATTTATCGTCCCTCTTATTCAATAAATCATGGGCTTTAAGTGCAAACCCATGAGGGAGTTCTGAATCAGAACATGATCCAGCAGATGTTCTCTAATGGAGGGTCACAGGTCTGTTCTGAAGTGCTGCAGTAGGGAAAATACAAGCATGAATAAATGCACCACTAACAATATTGTGTGTCAGACAGATGCACAAAATCTTTATAATGTTCTGTTGTTGTTCTGTCTATCTGTTGTGATGTCCACCAATCCATCTATCTATCTATCTGTCTGTCTGTCTGTAGGTATTTCTGTTATTCCATCCATTCACCTGTCATTCTTTTGTTCCATCCATTCATCCATCCATTCATTCATCCACCCATCCATCTTTTATTCCATCCATCCACCTGTCATTCTTTCGTTCCATTCATCCATCCACCTGTCATTCTTTTGTTCCATCCATCCATACACCCACCCATCCATCCATCAATCCATCCATCCACCTGTCATTCTTTCGTTCCATCCATCCATCCACCCATCCACCCATCCATCCATCCATCCATACACCTGTCATTCTTTTGTTCCATCCATCCATACACCTGTCATTTATTTGTTTCATCCATCCATCCACCTGTCTTTCTATTCATCCATCCACCTGTCATTCTTTAATTCCATTCATCCATCCATCTGCTGTTCTATCTATCCATCCATCCAGCCACTCCATCTATCTGTTATTCCATCCATTCACCTGTCATTCTTTCATTCCATCCATTCATCCATCCATCCATACATCTGTCATTCTTTCGTTCTATTCATCCATCCATCTGTCATTATTTTGTTCCATCCATCCATCCATCCATCCATCCATCCATCCACCTGTCATTCTTTAATTCCATTCATCCATCCGTCCATCCATCTGCTGTTCTATCTTTCCATCCATCCATCTATCCATCCATCCATCCATCCATCTGTTATTCCATCCAGCCTTCCATCTCTGTTATTCCATCCATTCACCTGTCATTCTTTTGTTCCATCCATTCATCCATCCATCATCCACCTGTCATTATTTCGTTCCATCCATCCATCCACCTGTCATTTTTTGGTTCCATCCATCCACCGGTCATTTATTTGTTTCATCCATCCATCCATCCACCCGTCATTCTTTCATTCTATTCATCATCCATCTGTCATTCTTTTTGTTCCATCCATCCATCCATCCATCCACCTGTCATTCTTTAATTCCATTCATCCATCCGTCCGTCCTTCCATCCATCGATCTGTTATTCCATTCATCCACCTGCCATTCTTTTGTTCCAGCCATCCATCCATCCATCCACCTGTCATTCTTTGATTCCATTCATCCATCTGTCCATCCATCTGCAGTTCTATCCATCCCACCATCCACCTGTCATTTATTTGTTTCATGCATCCATCCATCCACCTGTCATTCTTTCGTTCTATTCATCCATCCACCTGTCATTCTTTCATTCCATCCATCCATCCACCCACCTGTCATTCTTTCGTTCCATCCATTCATCCATCCATTATTTGCCTGTCATTCTTTCGTTCCATCCATTCATCCATCCATTATCTGCCTGTCATTCTTTCGTTCTATCCATTCATCAATCCATCCATCCATCCATACATACATATATCCATATGCCGTTATATCTATCCATCCATCTATCCATCTATAGCTATCTAAATTTATTTGGCTTTTGCTATTAGGCACTAATCAGAAGGCAATGAAGTTTGACGTGCCCTTTAATTGCCTCGCAATATCAATATGTTTATGCAAACAGCTTCTGCTCTGGAAAATTAACTGTCAGCTTGTTTGCTGATGTACGTAAATAAACAAGAAATGGATGCGAAGACAATTTGTTTTCGGTCCTTTCATCCTGTTACGGGGTAACTGTCAAAACAGATAAAAGAAAATGCGGAAAGTTTGCCAAGTGAGGGAACAAGGATGCAATGAGGATGACACAAAATCATAAGAGACCCCATTTTGCTGCCTTGATAGCAGTAACACACTGAATGTTAGGATGAAAGATGCCTCTCAGCTTTAACATCCGTAGCTCTACTTACAATGTACTCGTTCTGTATTGGAGATTCACTATAAAACAGTCCAGCCGTGAAATTGCGAGGCTGTTTTCATGTAGAGCTCTGCTGCTTCATGTTTACCCTCTAATAGCAAAGGCTAATTGTGTTTAAGACAAGCGCTATTATCATTGCTATTACTTTGAACAAACCTCAAAATCCATATTTCTTCCTGCATTTCTTTTCTACATACGTTTCTCAAACATTTATGACGCTTTAGGAGCTCAATGAGAACAAGAGATGGTGCATCCATCTGAAATTTTAAACACTGGTGTCCCTTTTGACATACTTTATTTCCATTTTTGTCTTCATATTGTGACTTGTATCTCACAAATGCAACTTTGTTTCTAGCAGTTTTATATCTTGCAGTGTGCATTTATATCTTGCACTTACAATTGTATTTCCCATTGTTCTCATTATCATCTATTTATGCATGTTGTTGATCTTATTTTGACCCATTCAGCTATGTGTACGTTTCATTTTTATTTCACCTTGCAATTTAGAATTGAAATGTCACAACTTTCTGTGAAACGTCAGACTTTTCTCTGATGAATTATGCCGGACTTCTCAATTCATGTTGCATCCTTCCAGTCAACAACCGGTGGATAGAACCGAGTTCCCGCCTTATTTTTTTTCACTTTTCTTTATTCAATTTCAGTAAGATGGACATCAAAAAATGAAAGAAAACATCTGTTGCTACTTCCATGATAATAGCCCCTTTCACACAGCAATACCGGTAAATTACCGTAAAATGACCAGAATGATTTTACCGGTAAATACACACATATGCTGTTCACACAAGCAACGGCGTTATGGTTTTTTACCGGTAGAAGGCTAAACAAAATACCAGTTAATTCTCTGATGTCAGTCATCTTCATCTGCCCACATTAGAAGAAGCGCTTAATGCTGGGTACACACCATAAGATAATTGGGCGATTTTTGGGCCACTTTCTCCTCTTCTGACAATCCTAGGTAAAGTCCCGATTGTCTTGATGGTTCTACAGATTCTCTTATCAGATTTCCCTGTGGTGTGACGTGTGTTAAGAGTGACTGAATCTGCGCGGAAGAACGTCGGAGCTGCCCCGATCTCGAATCGTAAATGTGGGAACCAATTTACCTGTATTTTTGAAAAGGTCCTGTTCACACGTGATCTGTTACCAGTAAAGCTGGTATGTGTGAAAGGGGCTATTGTGACTATAACCTTTTTCTTTTTTATACGTTATTTAAAAAATCCTTTTTTGGTATTATTTTTATGTTTGATATTTGTGAGGACGCCTCATCTCACTTGACTTCTCTCTTGAGAACTCGTACATATTAACTCACCTAATATGGTTATAAAATATACATAATTGTAGATATAGTCATGCAGACAGCATGCAAAAAAGGGTATCAACGAGTAACCGTTATACATAATTTATACTGAGGGAGAAGCAATATTTTCTGGAATGAGAATAACATAGTGATCGCTTATATACTTTGACACAAAATCAGTTTGCTCTTGAATTCAAAAAGCCATGAAGGCATTGCAGCTTGCCAGTAACACAATGGTACTGTTAGCCCATGAGCATTCACAGTTGTGCAACAATCAAGGCCTTATACAAAAGTATCTTGCAGGAGGAAAAAACATAACAGGACACAGAGTAAACTGCCTATCACTAGATGCAAATGACGGGAGCTGCTGGCATGCTGCAGGCTGGCACGTCACATGTCAGTGTTTCCAGACACCAGCGTATAAACAGCTTCACTGTGCCCTGACTGTAACAAACGCTTTAGCTGACAAACAGGACAAACGAGCGTCCAAGATCCGGTCGTACTCGAGTGACCGCACCAGAACACGTCGGGCTGATCTGGAGACGTGATCCGCAGCCTGCTCGTGGCCAGGAAGTTCATCCGAACCTTCTGCAAGAATGCGATAGATAAATGCGGATTTAGACGCTCAGTGGCACGTGTAGTGCAGCTGTCAAGCAAGATACTGACGGGTGGCTGTTGTTCAGCATACACAAACAGCTATTTTTCAGTTGAGCCGTTTTGTCTTCTTTTTTTTTTTTTTTTTTATATGACAAATGCCACGAATTTTCCTCCAGGGATAAATAAGGAATGTTTGTCTGTTTTTCTTTATAGTCATTTCAGCAACAAAGGCTTTTTTATTTCAGTCCGATGACTGCTGCATTTTATTATTTTGTGTATCCTAACTGTGCCAACATTTTATCATTATCCTTGCTGAAGAATACAATGGATTGTACTGCACCAGTTTAAATTATGCAAACATGAGTTATAAATGTGGAATTATGTTTTGAATATACAGACATAAGAAAAAAACTTCCCAATTTTCCAGCACAGTTGGTTTTATTTATGAGGATTATGGATTTGGGTTTCCAATATGTTTAGGGTAACAGAGATTAGACGTTTCATTACACACACGCGTGCACACACACACGCGTGCACACACACACACACACGCACACACGCACTCCTTTTCATCCAACTGTCAGATACACACTCCAAGAGCAAGGGAAGGGAAAAAAGCACAGATCTTATTATAAATTAATAGTAGTTTCCTTATACACATCACATACCATCAATAGTTCGTTTTTCTCTTTGAACTGCTTTAATTTGCATACAAAGGTTCAGCCTTTTTATTGGCAGAGGAACTGAGCTCTACCTCTTTAATGATGAGATGAAGCCACTGGCTTTCACTGGAGATAAAATCAGTGTCAGGCCCATTTGAGAAAAATAACCATGCTACCAGTTGATAAATAAAAATGATAATAATAAAGAATTCTTAAATTACCATGTGAAAATTGGTTTAAATTTCTTATTGATTATACAAATACATTCAAATAGGAGGCACAAATGATTGTGGTAGGGTGGACTGGAATATAAATCTAGATGATGTGAGAATGCAGTGTCACAGTGCCCTCTAGCGGTGGCACTGTAGAACTCTCTGAATTGACCGCATTGTCAAGTGCAGCACCTTACTGTATAAAAACACGTCAAATGCTGCAGTTTAATTTAAATGGTTCGCGTACACCCTTAAATGGTTCCATAAAGAACCTGTAACATCCACAGAACCTTCCCATTGCGTAAAACGTTCTTCAGATTATTAAAATGTTCTTCACACCAAGAAAAATAAAAGGTTTCCTTTAAGAACTGTTCATTGAAAGGTTCTTTGGGCAAACATTATGTTTCTGATATGCTATGGCATCGCTGTGAAACTTTTATTTTTAATAAAGTGTATTATTAATGTACAACCTGTTACAAAAGTGAGCGGAAACGTCGCTGGTGAAACATTGTTACCTCAGCGAATGCGGCGGTAAAGAATAGGCTACTAGTCTACATGCCGAGACTCAAGGTTGGTGGTGGGTTTTCACTTTTCACTTTAAATCTTCATAACTGGGAATTCGAGTTATTTGAAATGTAGCGTCTCTGTGATTTGAATTACATATTTGCGTGGAAGAAAATCTGGCAGACTGACAGCATCCGTGTCTCACAAGATATGAGGACACATGAAAGATTAATTTGCATTGCTTCGTGGGAAATGCTTTGTCGTGCTATGGACATTTTAAGCATGGTGAAAAATATGAGTGACATATAGCCGCCAGTGTTTTTATTATTTCATTGAGGCAGACTTTTTTAATAGAGGAACTGGCTCTGAATCCGCCGAGAAGTTAGAAGATGATGTAACACACACACACACGTTTTATGAGGACTTTCCATTGACACAATGGTTTTTATACTGTAAAAACTCTACTTTCCCTATCCCTTAGTAAAAAACATTCTGCATTTTAAAATGTTTAGTATGATGTATATTTTTTTTAAACATTGTTACTACAACATAAAATGTGTGTGTGTGTGAATACTTTCTGGATGCACTGTATATGATGTTGTGTTGCATATATCAGAGAATGGGTTCATGTTAACAATTCTTGGGCCTTTTTCAAGTTTAAAAGCATTTCAGATTTTAAAAAAAACACACTTATGAAATTAATTTGTGCACAGTTACTCCCAGAATCTGAACGGTCAGATGAAAAGCTTAGCAATAAGATATAAAGGCTAAAAAGCAGTTTATGCAACATCTGATAGTTGGCACACTGCACAATATATGCTGCAAAGATGCTTCAAGCAGTGATGGCTAATGTAGCTATAGCTTGCATGACCCCTACCTGTTCACATGCCTGAGTAAGCCACAAGTGGAGATTGCACAAAAACACAATTGCATGATAAAAAGTCAATACAAAAAACAATGGTCAGTAGGTTTTCCCCCAAAGAACTTTAATATTTAGCAACAAGGATCCATTAAATTGAGATATATATATATATATATATATATATATATATATATATATATATATATATATATAAACTGTTCAAATGTTAAAATAAATGCTATTGTTTTGAGCTTTCTATTCTTCAAATAATCCTGAAAAAATATATCAGTTTCCACAACCAGTTGTTTTCAACATTACAGGGAGTGCAGAATTATTAGGCAAGTTGTATTTTTGAGGATTAATTTTATTATTGAACAACAACCATGTTCTCAATGAACACAAAAAACTCATTAATATCAAAGCTGAATATTTTTGTAGTTTATTAGGAAGTAGTTTTTAGTTTTAGCTATTTTAGGGGAATATCTGTGTGTTCAGGTGACTATTACTGTGCATAATTATTAGGCAACTTAACAAAAAACAAATTTATACCCATTTCAATTATTTATTTTTACCAGTGAAACCAATATAACATCTCAACATTCACAAATATACATTTCTGACATTCAAAAACCAAACAAAAACAAATCAGTGACCAATATAGCCACCTTTCTTTGCAAGGACACTCAAAAGCCTCCCATCCATGGATTCTGTCAGTGTTTTGATCTGTTCACCATCAACACTGCGTGCAGCAGCAACCACAGCCTCCCAGACACTGTTCAGAGAGGTGTACTGTTTTCCCTCCTTGTAAATCGCACATTTGATGATGGACCACAGGTTCTCAATGGGGTTCAGATCAGGTGAACAAGGACGCCATATCATTAGATTTTCTTCTTTTATACCCTTTCTTGCCAGCCACGCTGTGGAGTACAGTATTGTTCAAAATAATAGCAGTACAATGTGACTAACCAGAATAATCAAGGTTTTTAGTATATTTTTTATTGCTACGTGGCAAACAAGTTACTAGTAGGTTCAGTAGATTCTCAGAAAACAAACAAGACCCAGCATTCATGATATGCACGCTCTTAAGGCTGTGCAATTGGGGTATTAGTTGAAAGGGGTGTGTTCAAAAAAATAGCAGTGTCTACCTTTGACTGTACAAACTCAAAACTATTTTGTACAAACATTTTTTTTTCTGGGATTTAGCAATCCTGTGAATCACTAAACTAATATTTAGTTGTATGACCACAGTTTTTTAAAACTGCTTGACATCTGTGTGGCATGGAGTCAACCAACCTGTGGCACCTCTCAGCTGTTATTCCACTCCATGATTCTTTAACAACATTCCACAATTCATTCACATTTCTTGGTTTTGCTTCAGAAACAGCATTTTTGATATCACCCCACAAGTTCTCAATTTGATTAAGGTCTGGAGATTGGGCTGGCCACTCCATAACATTAATTTTGTTGGTTTGGAACCAAGACTTTGCCCGCTTTACTAGTGTGTTTTGGGTCATTGTCTTGTTGAAACAACCATTTCAAGGGTATGTCCTCTTCAGCATAGGGCAACATGACCTCTTCAAGTATTTTAACATATGCAAACTGATCCATGATCCCTGGTATGCGATAAATAGGCCCAACACCATAGTAGGAGAAACATGCCCATATCATGATGCTTGCACCTCCATGCTTCACTGTCTTCACTGTGTACTGTGGCTTGAATTCAGAGTTTGGGGGTCGTCTCACAAACTGCCTGTGGCCCTTGGACCCAAAAAGAACAATTTTACTCTCATCAGTCCACAAAATGTTCCTCCATTTCTCTTTAGGCCAGTTGATGTGTTCTTTGGCAAATTGTAACCTCTTCTGCACATGCCTTTTTTTAACAGAGGGACTTTGTGGGGATTCTTGAAAATAGATTAGCTTCACACAGACGTCTTCTAACTGTCACAGTACTTACAGGTAACTCCAGACTGTCTTTGATCATCCTGGAGGTGATCATTGGCTGAGCCTTTGCCATTCTGGTTATTCTTCTATCCATTTTGATGGTTGTCTTCAGTTTTCTTCCACGTCTCTCTGGTTTTGCTCTCCATTTTAAGGCATTGGAGATCATTTTAGCTGAACAGCCTATCATTTTTGCACCTCTTTATAGGTTTTCCCTCTCCAATCAACTTTTTAATCAAAGTACACTGTTCTTCTGAACAATGTCTTGAACGACCCATTTTCCTCAGCTTTCAAATGCATGTTCAACAAGTGTTGGCTTCATCCTTAAATAGGGGCCACCTGATTCACACCTGTTTCTTCACAAAATTGATGACCTCAGTGATTGAATGCCACACTGCTATTTTTTTGAACACACCCCTTTCAACTAATTCAACTAATTGCCCAATTGCACAGCCTTAAGAGCGTGCATATCATGAATGCTGGGTCTCATTTGTTTTCTGAGAATCTACTGAACCTACTGGTAACTTGTTTGCCACGTAGCAATAAAAAAATATACTAAAAACCTTGATTATTCTGGTTAGTCACATTGTACTGCTATTATTTTGACCAATACTGTACTTGGACGTGTGTGATGGAGCATTGTCCTGCATGAAAATCATGTTTTTCTTGAAGGATGCAGACTTCTTCCTGTACCACTGCTTGAAGAAGGTGTCTTCCAGAAACTGGCAGTAGGACTGGGAGTTGAGCTTGACTCCATCCTCAACCCGAAAAGGCCCCACAAGCTCATCTTTGATGATACCAGCCCAAACCAGTACTCCACCTCCACCTTGCTGGCATCTGAGTCGGACTGGAGCTCTCTGCCCTTTACCAATCCAGCCACGGGCCCATCCATCTGGCCCATCAAGACTCACTCTCATTCCATCAGTCCATAAAACCTTAGAAAAATCAGTCTTGAGATATTTCTTGGCCCAGTCTTGACGTTTCAGCTTGTGTGTCTTGTTCAGGGGTGGTCGACTTTCTGCCTTTCTTACCGTGGCCATGTCTCTGAGTATTGCACACCTTGTGCTTTTGGGCATCCAGTGATGTTGCAGCTCTGAAATATGGCCAAACTGGTGGCAAGTGGCATCTTGGCAACAGCACGCTTGACTTTTCTCAGTTCACGGGCAGTTATTTTGCGCCTTGGTTTTTCCACACGCTTCTTGCGACCCTGTTGACTATTTTGAATGAAACGCTTGATTGTTCTTTGATCACGCTTCAGAAGCTTGGCTATTTTAAGACTGCTGCATCCCTCTGCAATATATCTCACTATTTTTGACTTTTCTGAGCCTGTCAAGTCCTTCTTTTGACCCATTTTGCCAAAGGAAAGGAAGTTGCCTAATAATTATGCACACCTGATATAGGGTGTTGATGTCATTAGACCACACCCCTTCTCATTACAGAGATGCACATCACCTAATATGCTTAATTGGTAGTAGGCTTTCCAGCCTATACAGCTTGGAGTAAAACAACATGCATAACGAGGATGATGTGGTCAAAATACTCATTTGCCTAATAATTCTGCACTCCCTGTAATAAGTTTCTTGAGCAGCAAATCATCATATTAGAATGATTTCTGAAGGATCATGTGACTGAAGACTAATGATGCTGAATTCAGCTTTGCATCATATAGGGCTATTCAAATATAAAACAGGTATTGGTGTGCATAAGAGACTTCTTTTAAAACATCATAAGATTTTACCAATCCCAAACTTTTGAATGTGTATTTGATGTCATTGTGTATTGATGTCATCTCAGAATATTAACATTTTCTTTGAAGTGCATTTAAAGAAAGTTGGGCAGTGAGGCATAGTTCAAAACCTCTCAAATGCAACTTTTGATAGGTTTCTGTAAAAGATTTTAATTGCATGCTTTAAAGTGTAATGAAATGTGAAATCTTCTATTCAAGGAACAGAATTCAGAGTACAACATTATAGAGCATATATGCTGATACAATTCTGAACACATGTGAGAGTTTCAGTCTGTAAACTCCACTTGTTTCCCAGAAACACGTCCAAGCAATGGGGGGGGAAATGACATTTTTGTTAACAGTTTACATAGTCAAAAGGTGTTGACACAGGGCAATTATTTTATCATCAACTCTTATTAGAGCATTTGTTATATATTTGTAAAAACACATCTATCATGTCACATGGGTACAGGACGTGTATGGCAAGATCTTGCTGAATTAAAAGAAATGGTATAGAATTAAATAAGTAGCCATTGCTATCATAAAGCAGTTAAAAAGGAATCAAACATGTCAAAGGTCAATGCAATCGATGCTATTTTTCCATCCATTGCTCTTTAAGACTTCAGTGTTTTGGTCTTAGTCTGATTGTAATTGTTCATGTTGTGTTGAGTGTAGAAGAGAGTGCAGAGAAAAATTACGTACCTCAAGTCTGAAAACATCTGGTTTCAGCAATAAACTTCTGATTGCACTTCATTTGTAGAACATCTGGCGAATACGCTGTTAGAAAAGGGAACAGCTATTAGAGGCAAACTTTCAGGTTCATGTGGCATGTTGCTACTCTTTTGCATGATTTAACTGGAACAACTTCACGCGAAGTGACATTTGCACTCTAGTAACTTGCAGAAACAGACAAAAAAACATCCTCTGCAGCATGTTGAAATAAGCATGTCACCATGTCAATGAACTTGAGTTGAGCAATTTTAAAAAACTAAAATTCTTTCAAAAGCAAATTTCAAAACAGAACATAGTTAAAAACGGTGGTGGAACAGATATTGCACTAGTAAACACAACTACCATAGAGAATAGAAGTTATTCACTTTTTAATGTTGCGACTTAATTATCAACTACTCAATAGATTCCCTTTGTAGTGCTTTTGTGTGAGAAGTGCGGGATTATGAGGGGTTTTTTGTTGTTGTTTAGGGGGGTTTAAATGTAACAAGGCCGAAGTTTGTGCCAAGTTGCTATTAGACAGAAACAAGTCAGAACTTGCTTGCTGATATTGAGTGAAAAGTGGGTCCCTAGTAACCAAAGCTCTCTCTGGGTTACCACTGTGTACTAACAACAGCACAGGCAACTGACACCAGCCACCTGAACCACCTTCTTACAGCCCATCGGCTACTCTAAACCAAAAGAGCAATCACCTGTACTGTAAAAGTGTAAGAGCCTCAAAACAATCATTTATTATGCCTCACTCAGTGAAATTAAGACAGTCTTTGCAGCAGATAACAATGCAGGAGAGCATTTCCTTCAAGCGGAGGAACAATTTAAAAGAGGTGTCTCAAGAGCTAACTCGGGAACATTTCAGTGCAGCAAAGAACTCAAATTAACATAAATCAGAGAAACCTATACATCAGCATGTACATAAATTAAATTACAAACATTTCTAGTAGACGATATCATGTATACAACATCACTGCAAGTCCATAAGTAGTTGTTTTATTTCTAAGCCCTTAAACTCAACCCTAAAAACCTAGATTGATGTATTTGCCAACCAGCATGTGAGTGAAAACCTCGCTTTTGTTGAGTCATAAATAAAATTAATTAATCATTAAGAAAAATATTACAAATATTGAATTTGAACGCAATACAAGAACTATAATACAAGACAAGGCAACATGAGCCTCTCAAACTTCATGTGTGGAAAGGAGAGGATTGGATTGGAGGTATATCTGCAGTGCCTCAGCTCACGTAGGTCAACACAACTGACTGAATGGGCTCTCGGCACACCGGACACAACTTGTTCCGGTTCTTTAATTTCTTGGCGCAAGTGTAGCACGCCATAAGGTGACCAGTCCTTCCGTGGACGATGCAGCCATTCTTGGGGCGACTTTGACAGATGACGCAGGGCTCTAGGCAAGTGGCGGGCAGGCAGGCCTCCAGGCTGTTGAAGCGCTCTAGCTCAGGGGTCTCTTCCTGGCTGCTGACCCCACCAGAAGAGGTGGAGGGTTGCGATGACGAGGTTTGAGAGTCAGTCAGGGAGCCGGGGGTGGCAGAAGAGGGAAGTTCTTCTTTGGCGGCGGCAGGCGATTGCAAGCATTTGCCGTCGGGTACGTCCACTCCTTCGTCTGTTTCTGGAAGAGGGCTTGAGGGATTGGAAGGAAGCATTTTGTCATCCAAAGCCAAGCTGGGTGTTGTGGTGATGCTGGTGTCTTCAGTGCTGGTTTGAGTGTTAGTGGAGGGGTTTTCATTGTTCAAGTCTAATTCTGGAAGCCAACCGGGTCGGACATTCCAGCAGCTTTTGCAATGCCGAGGAAGAGGAGGGTTGAGCTCGTCACATTCAGCACACTTCCAGTAGTCCTGAGTGAACACATTGTTACATTAGTACAGATTGTTTATATCTACTATACAACAAACATTTTTCTTGCTTTTTTGAAAGGTTGGAAATGGACATGAAAAACTGGTTTTAAAAATCTGGTCAACATGAAATCAAAACTGACCAAATGGAAGTTATTAATACACATTTATGGTCGCATTACACAATTCATTAGTGCACAAAGTTCCTAAGGGAAAAAATTTCTGTCTTCATAATCATAAACAAAATCTCATAACTGGCTGCTTCTCTGAAACAGCTGTTCTTTTTCGGCAGACTCACAAAAGCCTTTTATAACCCCCAACCTTTAAACCAAATGGCACCACAATAGTATGCAACACCCACTTTTCATGATCCAATAAATTGAATAAATTCAAGCCATGCCTTTTTTTTTTCATTATTGAAGTAAATTGCTACATACTGCCTCAGTTATCTCAGTATCCTCATCAAACGAGTCTTCATCCTCAGCGAAGATTGTGACTTCATACACCTGAATGAGCAAAAGAAAATTGCAGTTAGTTAAGAAATGTTAAATAGGTTAGGCTATATCAGGGTTATCCAAACTCGGTCCTGAATTGCCGCTGTCCTGCAGAGTTTAACTCCAACCTGTTTGGATGTTTCTAGTATGCAGTAAGACTTCCATCAGATGCTTTAGGTTGGATTAGTTGTAATTAAAGCTAAACTCTACAAAATAGTGGCCCTCCAGAAACAGGATTTGACAACACTTGGCTACGTCTACACTAATCCAGATACATTTTTCTCTCTACATTTTGGCCTTCCGTCCACAGACACTCTCCCAAGTGGATACATTTAAAAGTGCTTTTTTTCACTAATAAAATGATTGTGCCAGGATAATTACAAGAGAACGTTGTTTTGTCTCTTCTCATGCGCAGTAAGAGGATTTGACCATCTTCCGATGTTTCAGTGTGGACAAGACATTTTTGGAAAATGCTTGAAGACGTGTGGACGGAGAGCATTTTGAAAATGCTGTTTCCAAATGTATCCGGATGTTTGTTAATCTCTCTCTCAATAGAGCAAGAGTTTGAGTTGAAACCTCGTTCTCTCCCGGCACAGAATCCTCGTCGTTCTCACTGTAGGCGTCGGAGTTGATGGACTCCACCTCAAACTCCACACTGAAATTATCAGAGTCTGAGTCCTCACTTTCATCACTGCCATCACTGTGAGAGATACCTACAGCCTGTTGAACAAACAAAACGCTGGTTAGAAAGGGCCAAATGATAGCACAAAGAAAACTGTAAATGTAACCTCTGATAAAACAAAACTATGTTTAAAAGGTGCTACTCACAGAATTGCTGCGTGCGTCCGAAGACTCGCTGTTCCCCCTCTCCCGGTGCAGACCGCCAATCACACACCAAGACAGGCTGTCATCAAATGTCAGGGAGAAGCTGTCTGACTTGTGCCTCTTCCTGCGTTCTCTAGGCTCGTCTTCGGCTGAAGAACTCTCTATTTAAACCATAAAAACAGAGTTTAGCACTAATATGTTTTTGGACACAAGAATACACTCCTTTACATGTCCATTTAAAGGTTTTTACATATAGTTGCCCTGTAGGTGAACCAGAACACGCAGCTTTCCAAACCGCTTTTTTTTTTTCTGTACGTTTACAAAAACAAGTTTGAGTGTATACTGCTCATTGCATTAGTGTAAATCAGTTTATTTGCTGATGTTACTTTTCTATGCACTCAACTTTGGACACTTATGGGCCATGCAGGAGCAATGCTCAGAGAAATAACCCCTTTTTTAATGGTGCATCTGCTGCTGCTTGCTCAACAAACTGCCTTTGTGTGCATAGTTGAGGTTTTAAAATGGGCCATTGAAGAGCAGCAGTCATCTGAGCACATTCTGCACAGCCTCCAGATCTCGGTGTCCTTTTGAGAGGTTCAGTCAGAGTGAGAGCAGTCATTATGGTACCACATGTTTACCCACATACAGTCCTCTATCAGTACTGAAGGAACAATACAAAATGAACCATTATGAGGGAAGTCTTCCCTGCATGTATATTGTATATTTCACAAAGGATATAAGGCAAGAAAAGCAAACAGTCCTTAAAGGAGTCGCCTCAACCTTTCACAAAATTCCCACAAAAAATAAACAAGCTGCAAATCTAAAAACATGCTAAATGTTCATCCAAGTAACAGGCAACTGGTGGTACTTGATTTAAAGTTAATTCAATTGTTCCAGTCCAGGCTAAAGCCAGCTGGCTAGCAAACAGAAAAGAAAATGGGACAAGCCCTTCCTGTTCCAAAAGGAAATATGCCAATACTAGAAAAAAAGCTCAACATTAAACTTTTCAAAACATTTGTTACGTGACAGCTGAATGTAAAGAAACAACTCTATCTGAAATCCCATCAGACCCATCTGATCAAGCATGTGCTTTCATACACACCCTACAGGACACAGCAGATGTGTGTGTGCTTACCAGGATCACTGCTTCTCCTCCTCCTGCGCTGCTGTGAGGTAGATGAGTGAGAGTCTGAATCCGTATCCTGGAACAGACAGTTGGGTTTCAGTCATGCTTCAATCTCAAACACAGCAGGGGCTCTATAAAACCCATTCAAGCACAAACACAGCCAGGGCAACTCTGTGGAATGGGTCAATACTCTGTGGATCTAAGTGTGTTGAGCATAAAAGAACGTTTACCCCAGGCCCTCGATCTGGTTCACTTTGACTCCTGGGTTCAGAGAAGGTAGACTGTGTTTCTGTAAAAGGAAACAAAGACAGGTTTAGCAAAAAATAGATAAGAACACTTGTTCGAGACAAACAATATTATTAAAGATGAAGCAGTGGAGATAAAACAAAAGGTTTAACGGTCACAGTACCTGGATTTTTCACTGTCACAAGGTTTCTATTGATCATTGCAAAGAGGGCTCTGGAAAAAACCAAAAAACCAAGGTAAAATTTACCACTAAAACTTTCATTTTCATGTAGCAAATTTCACTTTCAGTATGAGGAATACGTTATATATATACTTTTTAATGTACAGTGGCCCCCACCTAAAGGATTATTAGGAACACCATACTAATACTGTGTTTGACCCCCTTTCGCCTTCAGAACTGCCTTTATTCTACGTGGCATTGATAGGGCCCTATAATTTCCGCAATCACGGAATCGGCATATTAACGCGGAATCTAGTGGACACGCAGATTTTCAAGGAATTTTAGAAATGTGGAATAAAAAATTCTGTTTCGTGTTGGAGAAGAACATATGTCTGGTGAAAAAATTCATGGTTTAATGTTATTTTTCATGTTTAATCAGGTCTATTTTCAGCTTTTCATTTTTTACTTACTAGTACTGTATGGAGAAGATTATTCTTATTCATTTTTATTTTTGGTAAATTCATTTTTTTTTTTTTTTACTTGAAAGAAAAAGCTAATGGAGCACTTTCATTAAAACTTATATAAACTAATAACATGTATTTTACTGGACAGTTTAAAGCTCATAACAATTAATATTTTGTTGTTATGTTGCATCATGCAGTATTTGTCCCGAGTAAATGTGATGTTTGTTACCTCAATAAATTTAAGGTCATTCCTACTTTATGTTCTATTTTATTAACATTAAAAGCACACTCTTTTTACAACTAAAATAACAGTTAAGGGTAAAAAAAAAAAGAATGCCCAAAAATTAAAATGGAATTTGCAAAAATTATAACGGAATTTGGAAAAAAATAAAACGGATTTTATAGGGCCCTACATTGATTCAACAAGGGCCCTATCACAAATATTGATAGGATAGCATCTTGCATTTGATGGATATTTGTGGGATGCACATCCAGGGCACGAAGCTCCCGTTCCACCACATCCCAAAGATGCTCTATTGGGTTGAGATCTGGTGACTGTGGGGACATTTTAGTACAGTGAACTCATTGTCATGTTCAAGAAACCAATTTGAAATGATTCGAGCTTTGTGACATGCTGCATTATCCTGCTGGAAGTAGCCATCAGAGGATGGGAACATGGTGGTCATAAAGGGATGGACATGTTCAGAGACAATGCTCAGGTAGGCCGTGACATTTAAACGATGCCCAATTGGCACTAAGGGGCCTTAAGTGTGCCAAGAAAACATCCCCCACACCATTACACCACCACCACCAACCTGCACAGTGGTAACAAGGCATGATGGATCCATGTTCTCATTCTGTTTACGCCAAATTCTGACTCTACCATCTGAATATCTCAACAGAAATCGAGACTCATCAGACCAACTGCCATGTGATTGGTTGATTAAATATATGCATTAATGAGAAATTGAACAGGTGTTCCTAATAATCCTTTAGATGAGTGTACACACACGTACATATATACAGTCAACTAATTAGACTAATCAAATATTACAAATCCAGTTTTAACCTTAACACAGGTTATAGCAGATGCATTCAGAGCTAGTAGGTTAAATATCCCAGAAGCTGCCACCTGTTGCTTTAAAGCCCCACCCTGATATTCTCAGGGGTCATTTATTAGTACTGCAGCTGTTTCTGCCTCAGTGAAGTTAGAGTGAATACACACCGGGGCTCTTTGACTGAGAAACTTTTCACCCCGAGAACAGCACCCAGAGCATCCTCTCCACAATGAACGATGTGTTGCTGTTGCTTGTCATATAACTCCTTGCTCATGATATACTTCCCCAAATAAAACATAACCTAAACAAACACACAAAAAGAGTTGTTTAGAGATACACAGGGAAACAATTTCCTAAAACAGTGTTGAGAGAAAGGATGGTATCTGTGGCTGGTATTTGAATACAAATGAGTAATACATTCCTGTTAGTCAGAGACAACCACAACTTCCAACTATAAAAAAAATGACTCATGACATCAAACTAAATTTGACAACAGATGAAAATATATCAAACTTAAAATTTCATAAGTTAACTGGCATACCAATTATCTATATTACCGCACAGCGCACACCATTAAGGAATTAGAATCTCTAGGCAGGACTCGGGTCCTTATTTTACTGCGATTCTAAGGGATTTTTGGCTATCGTCCTACAGTCAGTAACTTAAGACTTGTTTTAGTCTGATCACTTATAGAAGAGTAATAAGATGCAATATTTGAATTATTATTCATCAGAAGCAGAAACTGAAGCATAATAATTTTGGTTAGGAGTGTGTTCAAATCCCTAAGAATGAGCAATGGGGGAAAAAACACCAAGAATGAATATCACACTGAACAAAAACAGTAACTATAGTTCACCACCTACTGCCTTAGAAAACGTACACGCAGTGTGTACTATACACACAGATGAACAGGGACACATGAAACTGGAGAACAGCAAACACCACTGCCATATGACCAAAAACTCATTTCAGAAAACTCTGAAATGAGTGCTTATATGAAAAACTATTCACACAAAACAACAGCAAGGTTCAGCTACTAAAATAACTAGCATAATTCCAATTAGATATAACGCCATAAAGCAAGACATATACTACAGTTTACACGTTTGAATGGACTAAAAACTGTTGTCAACAGACCTCCTTCATGGTGAAGACATCTTTATCGGCACCTGCATCCTCTAACAGCCTTTTCAACTGCACCTTTGGTCTTACCTGGGGAAGTTACAATAAATAAAACTCATTACAAGGCTAAAACACATTTTAATTACTCAAAAGCACCATTTGAAATGCTACATTACCAGTTTTTCATTGTCAACCTTGTTGATTTGAGAACTGCTTAAACAACTCTCTGTTGCCATATTTGTATTTATCTGTAACAAAAGATCAACAGTTTTTTAAAAACAATTTGGAAGCAATTCGGCACACACGAAAATTTGAGAAAGAAACATTACCTGTGCAAATGGAGGTAAATTGGATATTCTAGCTAAGAATCTACTCTGCTACCTGTACATAAAGTGCTTGAGCCCTGGGTTAGTGAGGAGTGGGAGCCGGCTGCGAGCCAGTCTATGGTTTAAATAGACGCAGAGAGACATGTCAGGGCTAGAATCCACCGCACCGATCATCATGTCCTGGGCGGGTTCGGGCATGACAAGCCAAAGCGTGACTTGCTTTCCGACGCCTAGTGGTGGTAGACGATCTTTTGCTGAGCTGTCCGTGTGTGTCTGTGTTCATGTCCGGGCATGTCCCGACTCACTACGCTACACCCGCCCATTGCTGGCTAAGCAGTAAGCACATGGATTTGAAGCTTATCAGCAGCACAGTATCAGGTGAAATAACGCAGTGTTTGGATCAAAACGATGACCAGTCTGGATTATTAGAGCCTCAGATAATAAACTAAATCAAAAAGACCACAAGTTCATAATTACAAGTGCTACGGATTGATTGAAGGATGGATGGATGTCGTTTGGAATACAACATTGCTATGTTTATTTATCCGCAATGCTCAGCAAACAGTACACACACACTAAAACACAACAACCTCAAGTTTGTTGTCTTCGGGATTTATATCTGCCATCTACGTGCATGGGAATATCTCCACTCAAATTAGATGCACATATTTCATGTAAAACCTGGAGCATCCATTGCTTTCCCCAGAGGTAACATGGAAATGGATCGACGTATGAGATTCACATGTGGCAGGTTTCAATGTGACTGTGACATAATAAATATTGACAAATGATAAGACGAATAACAAAAACATAAAGCGCGTAATGTGTTTATATCCAGTTAACAGAATCAACACTGAACTAAATAATGACACTATTGCCTTTTCAAAGCTGCTTTAGGGCAGTATTTGACATAGTTTAATGTTACATCTTTAAGTTAACTTAGTCGTTATCTTCCTGTTTATCACCCGTGATTCGAAATATTATAAAGAGCTATTTAAATTAAGGCGACTTGACTTAACTTATACAGCATAAACGTCATGCAAGCCGCAGCTGTATATGTTTATGTAATAACGTTACTTACTTTTACACATTTCTTTACGAGTTAGATTAGTAATAATAGTATTAAATAACCAACATAAAATGCTACTCGCCGAAAGTGGAGTTACGTAGTTGAGCGACGATTTCTAAACTGACGTTTGATTGTAACAACGCCACAAACGCGCGCACTCCCGGGTGTGTATTTCCCGCTGTGGGCACTCAGGAAAACCCGAGGCTGCAGTAGGCCGCGCTTACAGAGCTAGCGCAAGGATCACTGAGGCAAATTGTTTCAGGCGACTACACGGACATTAAAGCTTCAAACCGTGTTAAATGGTAAGATGGAACGTTTAGCAGTATTTTCAAATATGTGCAGCCTGATAAGAGTTGTAAATATAGTAGAAAGTGCGAAAATTGTTGAACTTAAAGTGTTAATAATGTGTCTTACCTGCTGGTGACCGTTGAGAGTCGAGAACTCTAGCTCCCTCTACTGGCGCCCGTTTGAATTTGAAATGTTCCAGCACGTGCGATAAGCGCGGGGTGTAAACATTAAACAATACTCTCAAGTGAAGGCGAGTTGAATACTATTTTCAAAAGTCTACTTTTGCTGTTTGAATGCTTTTTTGGGTAATAAGTTTAAAGTAGCTCATACATACTATGTAAAATCGCTTTTATATTTTAAGGTTAACATAAGATTGAGCATTTTGTGTTGTGAAAAGTTTTTGGTTTCATCACAGTTTAGCAGCCGAGTTATACATAAATCAGGTAGGCCTAATATGTGTGACGTTAATAAGAGAATATGACAACTATTACATTTAGTTGTAGACTAATATATTATTATTAGTAGTATATTAGTATCTGCCATGTCTGCTATTTTAAAAGCTGTATTTTAAGTAGAAAACGTATTGAAAATGGCAAATTCGTGATTCATTGAATTCACGGCAAATGTGTAAGGATCTCAAATAAAAGATTTTGTAAAAAAAAAAAGAAAAGAAAATTGAGATACTTAATTTGATAAAAGTTAAAGGGACAGCTTACAAAAAAAAGGAAAGACAAAAAGAGAGAACATTCTGTCATCATTACTCACCCTCCTGTTGTTCCAAACCTGTATGAATTTCTTTCTTCTGTTGAACATAAAATATGATATTTTGAAGAATGTTTGTAACCAAAAAAACGTGGGGCACCATTGACTTCCATAGTATTTCCCCATACTATTGTCAAGGGACACATTTTTAAATGGTTTAAAAATATATTTCATAATACTTCATACTTTGAGCTCTATCCAGCTTTTTTTAATACTTCAAAGTATATTTTCACATACTTGTATTATTATTATTTATTTGTTTTACCTAATCCTCTTGGGTTCAATTTAGTCCCATGTTTTATTTGTTATATGCACATTAAAACATTATCTCTTATTTCCATGTAATATTTATTATGTGGTGATTTCATTTATGATCACTTGATAATGTTAGGCTAATCAAACCACTAGTTAATGAATTCCTCCTTTGATTAATGAAGTATTGATCATGATTCTATCGTGTTAACTGAAAGAACTTTCATCAGTTGTTTTGATTTCTTGATGAGTAATGATGATATGATGACACGACCCTTGTACACCATTGTGAATGGTATACCATTGGTTAGCTAACTACAGAAACTTGCTAGTTAGGGGAGGTATTGTTTTGGAAAACATGCCTTGTACAGTCCCTGTGACAGGATCTGATCTTTAGGGCAGGGAAAATGACTCAAGAGTTTATTTAAGTACAACATGTTCCTTTACGCTCAACATGTTTGGGCTTGTACGTCTGTAATAATGAGGAAATTCCATGGACCACTGAAGTCATCAGAAAAGCTAATAATTTAATTAATGGAAGCAAGGATAAAGACAAATCCCAAAGATTAAAGTTGAAGGCATTTACACTGTCAAACATATGATCCAGGTTTTAGTTCTTATAACATATTGATCATTTTCTAAGGCACATCAAACTTCCTTCCACTTAGTGTTTCACCCAAAAAAATTTTTTTATATATATTCTGTCATAATTTACTCCCCCTTACATCTTTACAAACCTGCATTTATTTATTCAGTAAATGTAAAAAGATATTTTGAACACTGAGATCTAAACAACATTAAAGCCCACTGATGCATTTCTCAAAATATCTTCTTTCAAGTTCCACAGAAGAAAGGAGGTCATTTTTGGGTGAACCCTCCCTACATTTACAGCCTTACCACATCCCTTTTGAAACTGGGACAAATCTAATATTCATGCAAAAAGCAGCAAAACATCTTTGAGCCTGGAGACAGGACTTTGGAATGTGACTAATGTTAAGTTGCATATTGCAAAAGAGAAAAACATGTTGAAAAACCCTCATCTTGAACTGAACAAATGACTGACATTGCATTTACAGCGAAAGACTCAAGTCTTTTGCCAAGTAGGCAGTAACCCTTGTCCTAGTTGTGACTAGGCTCAATACGAGATAACATTCCATCCTTGAAAAACGTGACCAAAGAACGTGTCTTACTTTCTATAAAACGTTTAATTGTTGTACAGACCATTGGAAAATACACCCAAGTAAAACTTACAAAATAAAAATGGACATGCTTCAACATTCAGAGTTTTTCTTTCGAACCGTCTGCATGTTTATTTGCAAATATTGATTACTTGGGATACAAATGAAACTCTTGAAAATACTGAAATGCTATCAAAAGTTCTCCGCCTCTATGGCGTAAGCCTACTTCCTTCCAGTCTATGTTTTGGTTAGTCTTCACGCTCCTATGCAGGAGCCATCGCTATCTATTCCTGAAGAAATCAGGCACTGAACACCGTCTGACTTGTTGATTGGCACATCCGCGGGCCTACGGTCTCTGTGTGAGCCTGCTTTTGCCCTCCTCCTGCTCTGCCAGTTTGAAATGGGTGTATGCCAGGATGCCAATGAGGGTGCAGAGGATACCCAGACCTTGGTTTAAAGACAAAGGGTCCTGGAAGAGAACATACCCACCCAGTAATGTGATGCAGAACTTGAAGTGTCCAAACATGTTGTAGCTTTGAGGAGAAATGTTAAGGGATTTTGTTTGACAATGACTTTGATTAATCTCTTGAGGCTTATGACTTGCACTTGATTCACAGACTTGGAGGACATGTGACTTGGGCTTCAGAGATGATGTATTGCACTCATACAGAAAGAGCTTCTAAATGATTATCTATGAAAGTTGACATTCTTTGGACCATTTCATAGTTAGGCTTGTGAATATGACATTTAAAACAGTTAATAATATGTTATTAACAAACAAATAAAATAATGTTATTTTAGTAATACAATAAGGTTTTATTAGTTAACATTAACTAAGATTAATAAATGCTGTGGAAGTATAGTGATCATTCTTAGTTTATGTTAATCTCAGCATTTAGTACGTAATAACTAAGATTAAAAGTTGTATCTGTTAACATTAGTTAGCACTGTGAACATGGACATTTGAATGTAGTAATATTAAGGAAAGTAAGAACATTTGTCATTAACTAATTTTAACAAATGAACCCATATTGTAAAGTATTACAGACGCCATTGTTTTTAATATTGAATTTTTTCAGTTTTGTGAATATACGCATCTATATAAAATGCAGATGACCAGATGTTATTGTTAATGTTAATTTATGCCTACATCAGTGTTGTAAATATATGTAAAAACGTTAATTGTTCAAAATCGGGGGAGGGGAATAGTTAATAAAAACAGATGTTATAAAAACAGGCTATATCAGTCTTGTGAATATGTAAAGACATGAATAAATCTGTTCAAAATAAGAAAAGAAATGGTAATAAAAACAAGATGTAATTTTTAATACTTATTTATGGCTATATCAGTCTTGCTAATATGTAAAAACATTAATAAACTGGGTTAAAATAAGAAAAAAGGTTAATAAAAACAGATGTCAGTTTTGTGAATATGTAAAAATGTAAAATGAATCTGTTTAAAATAAGTAATGTTATTCAAATAACAGATGCTACTGTTAATATTGTTTTATGCTATTTAATTCTTGTGAATATGTAAAAATGTTTATAAATTGTTCAAAATACATAAGTTTAATCAACTATTAAAATATGATTTTTAAATACTGATTTATGGACCATCTTAAATCATAAAATAGAAATGTATTTTAATTCTAATGTTGGATGAATGAGTTTATGACTTGGCTTAACTTTAATTCTCTAACTTCTATTCATATTAAGGCAAGAATTTTCTAAAACAAATGTCATCACAAATTGCACAACTCTTGGGCTTATTTTGCATGTTTTTCTTTAAAATTTGTTAAAAATATCAACTGTAAAAGTCATGAGATGTTATCTATTGTCCATACAGTATAGAATTATACAAACAAACAAAAAGATATAATTGCCTGCCAGTTTACTTTAGGAAGAGGGATCAGCTAGCAGATCATCATATTTCCAGGTCTTTGGATTGAAAAAAAAAAAAAAACGTTTGAAATCCCTCGGTTGACAGAACACTTACCTAATAAGTGGCCCAAAAGTGCAGTTTGAAACATGAGATAGTAATGTGCTCCATCTGCTGCTTACTTTGAGAAAGGTCTGGCTCATGAACTCACTCTCAATGGGTGTATTCAAAACCATGAAATGTTTCTATTATGGTTCAGGGCTAAAAAATGTGCCATGATTTACAGTTTCCCCTTTCATTATTAAACAAGTGTGTAACTATGCACTATTTGCCCAGCTTTCAGGCTCTGTAAGCAAACATTTGCTTGCATTATAGGCCTAGCCTGACAATTAGCAGACAAGTCATGTTATAGAGCACTGTTTACAGGTATTTGTCTATAGGGTGTGTTTTGCACCAAGAATAGAAGAGAAGGAAATAGCCACGGCTGAATGAACGGTATTTTAGAGAAGTAGCTGAAAGGATACGTAACAGGAGACGTGTTCCCAATGATCCAATAAATGGACAAATTAACCAGAAAGGCTATAACACTAGACAGCAGAACCATGACCTTGATGAAAGAAAGAAGAACAAAAAAAAAATCAAGAATCAACCATTGGAGAATGCAATTAATCTTAATACTTACCTTAGATTGAGCTTTGTGAACTTTTTACCCAATATGGGTAACATTTACTTTTTTCCAGGAAATCTGGGCAATAACACAAGGCTTTCTCTGTCACTGTGTGTTTGTCTAAGTAGGAAATTCCGTTGGATAGGTGTAGGGGGAGTGTGTGAGCCAATGAAAGAACAGGCTTGCTGGCTCGCTTACCAGGGCCTGAAAAGACCAGGGGCCAAAGATACCACCCTCTCCACTTAGGGGTTCGAAGAACGGCACCAGGACCAAGAGAAATGCAGACGACATGGGTGCCTGATAATACAGCAACTGCATCGAGTTCACCTGCAGCTCATGCTGTTTGGCACCGACCCACTGTATTAGGAGAAATAAGTCATTAGTCAATTAAATACAGCACAATCTCAATATCTGAATGATTATTGAAGGAAATAATTATTTGTGGTCAGGAATTTTGCTGGGGATCTGGGAATGTACTTTTATGTATATTTTATATACTTCATATTATATATTTTGTATAATTGTGGTAGATTTGTTCTATAGCTACTTTTATTTATTTAAAAAAACATACTTAAATAAATACTTAAAATAGATATACATTAAAATAAACAAATAAATGACTAAATAAATCTTAAATACCATCAAAACAGTAATATTGTGACATTATTACAATAACTGTTTTCTATTGTACTATATTGTAAAATATCATTTATTCCTGCAATGCGAAGCTGCATTTTTCCAGTCGTCAGTGTCACATGATCCTTCAGGAATCATTCTAATATGATTTGCTGCTCAAGAACCATTTATTATTATTATTATTATTATTATTATTATTATCAATGTTGTAAACAGCTATGCTGCTTAATATCCTTTTGTGGAAACTGATACGTTGTTTTATTCTTTGATGAATAAACATTTCAAAAGAACAGCGTTTATTTGAAATAGAAAGCTATGCAACATCATAAATGTCTCAACTTGTCATATATCCCTAATATCAATAATAATATTAAACAACAGTAATTTAGTTTAATAATAATATTAAATCAATCAATGCAAGTTATTATACAGTAAATACCAGAATTTCTATATTGGGGGTATCTAGGTTGACCAATATTCAGACTCCTAATTTATGGGAATGAAGGGATATTAATTTTTCAATAAGAATATAAAGTGAGAATGCCATAATACTTACCACTTGATACAGTGAGGTTACAAAGACCCCAAGTGTGGCAAAGATCATCCCCAGAAGATTGAACCTCACATCATAGTAAGAGTTCAGTATGACCCCTAAAGTGATTGGCACCTTTTTAACACACACACACACACACACACACACACACACACACACACACACACACACACACACAATTAGGTGTGGGAAACATGATGTAAAAGCAGATCACAGCAGTTATGTGACCCATTACCCTCCATATAACCATGACTTGCTTTTATCAGCATTAAGCCAGAGCATAGTTCAAACTGATGCATGGCATATGCATGTTATCAAATTGATGAAATAGGTGACAGTTATAACACTCATTAATAATATTAAGTAGTATTTTACACTCTCAGGAAAAAAAGTACAGTGGAGGAAAACGCATAACTTTAAAAGGTACACAGTTGGTCCTTAGGTTACAATTCTACCATGTACCTTTAAGGGTACCAACCCCAGTGACGGCCACTTGTTTTTGAGAGTGTACAAGCATATATTTGCATTTACAGTGGTTCACAAGCCTGAGTATGAAACTGAGTGATTTTATGGATTCAGATTTCATGAACACAAACTACTGATGTGTTAAGTAAAACGTTTGAAAGGCTTCTTAGACGATATACCAGTCGAATAAATAAAAACCCACTTACTAGAGTCAGTTTAATCTTTGTGGAAAATGTCTTTCTGTAGTACATGGTCTGGATGGCTATAATCACGGGTGTTGTCATGGCCTTGGCCAGCTGATATGTTCCTATAGTGTTGCTTTGGAGAGACAGATTCGTGAAAACAACAAAACCACAGAAACTCAGAGCCAGCAGGATGATTTTAGAAGGTCTGAGACTCTTGGGGGAGAACATATCCATCTTCTGGCAAATATACAGCCCAAGCCATGTCACTACGAAATGAATGAGAGTCAGGGTCATGTTGGGAAAGCCATAGTGTACATAGATCCATTTGTTGATGAACACTATGCAGATTGAAGACAGTAAGTTAGCCAGAAGTCCTGTAATTATCCGAGTGTTTCCAAACAAGTCAGAGAGTCGCGTCGCCATAGCTGAACTAATTCAGACGCACTTTAGTCTTCTGGGTGCAAATAATTCTGGAGAAACCGTTTAAGTGTCTGCTTTGGTGATGCATTAGCGGAGAGAAATAAAACCCCACTGCTTTCTGTGGCTGAATGTGTGAAAGCGTTTCAGAAGAGCTTTCATTCTAGAGCGCCGCATTCACTCAAAGCGCTGCCACGGGCGTGACGTCCTTAACTGCGACGCGACGCTCGCAAATGAGGGATGTTCTTGGAAGGTAACGGTCCAACACAAAACTCTCGCGAGATTCACAAGCGCACAAAAATAATAGCAACGATACGCATGCGCGAGAATTCGGCGACAGGACGGTTACCTTTCAGACACGAGAGACACGCCACGTCACTGCTCTTATGTGCGGTTTAGTGGACAAAATAAGAACATAATTTTACCAAATATTTGGACCATTTTTCTCGAAGTAGTGAAAGTATTAGTGGGGGTTTCTTCCTTTTACTTTAACTCAAAGTTAGTCTTTACTGATTCTATTAATTTTGCAATCCAAGATCTTGTCACCACAAAGACTTACACATATCTTGGTGTGTTACTTGATACACACCTTACATAACGGGAACACATTTCTAACTTAAAAAACTGAATCAGAAACTTTATGTATATAAGACGATTAGATCATATCTTCTTTCCTTTTCTGTTCCTGAAACTTATGCAATTGTGTTATCAACAATGTCTTATTGTCTACCTATCTGAAATTACTGAACCAATAGCACGATTATATAATCGAGCTCTCAAGTGTCTTCAGATAGACGTATATGTAAAAGGAAGGATTCTTCTCTCTAAGGTTGAAGGCATTTCACACACTGTAAAAAATATTTTAAAAATAAGTTACCTGGTTGCCTTAATTTTGAGTTAATACAATGAAAATTTTTCACTTTCGTCATCACCCTTTATTCAAATATCATTAAAAAGATTTTGTAAACATATATTGTGTAATTGGGTGTTTTATTTGTTATAATGCAGTGAAACATGCCAAATTGTGCTATTTTCATGATTTATCACAACATTTTTTAATGTATGTGGTTCAGACAATATTTTGAGTTTCTATTAAACCAATTTCCTTGATTGTATTAACACATTTTTTTATTTATTTAAATGAACTCAAAATTTTAAAGCAACCAGGTTACTTGATTTAGTTAAACCAACAATATTTACAGTGCATCTGATGTCTGAAGCTATATCTCTTTAGATCTCGATGGAATAATGTGTAACAAGATTGATAATTTTTTGTTTTGTCCAACAGCTAACGTCTTAATTTTGTTGATTTTTGCAACTTTAAATATTTAAAAAAAAAAATGTATTCCAGTATTTGGAATATTATATCAGAATATCCCTTTTCTCAGTTGAGAGTTTTGATATATATATATATATATATATATATATATATATATATATATATATATATATATATATATATATATATATATATATATATATATATATATATATATATATATATATATATATTATTATTATGCAACTTACGTATTGAAAAGATTCCTGTTGCTCTCTCTAATTTCCACAAGCAAGACCATGTATCCAATCAATTACTTAATTTTTAGAATAGTAAAGATATTTGTCATAAAAATGGTTTACATATCATTGCTCTCTCACTATAATCTTTGTTACTCCAAAACAGTAGCCATTGTATTTGGTGCTAAAATAGAGTTTTGTCAAGAAGTTTTGAAATACCTCTCCCAGACCCGGCTGACTCGTATATACAGTATTTTAAGTAATCTACATCCAAAAATAATATAAATGTTTCTTAATGATTTTCCCTACACTCCTCATGTCGTTAAGATGGAACAGGTTGGTGGAAAATATAATGTGGGACATTAAAACTGTAATTTGTCAGAATGTATTTACAATGAGATTCACAACCAGGCACTCTTTTGCATTTGACTTTTTTGGCATGTGATCATTCAAGAAAATTGGCAAGATGTTTGCCAGTTCATTGTAAACTTCAAGAAGACTTTCAAGGTTTTGTTTGGGTTTTTCACTTTTGTGAAGCAATATGAAAGTATTTAATTTCTTTGCAAATTAATTATTTTGCTTGCAATATATTTTATCCACAGATTTATAAAAGTTACCCCCGGATTTTTTGTCACTTTCAAATAGATGTTAACATTTAATTTAATCTTCCTGCAAAAAGCTGTCACTGGGACGATACCCTTCAAAAAGGTTCTAATATGTACCATTTAGGTACTCATATGTACATTTTTGGAACCAATGTGTACCTTTGAGAGACTGATATTTTTAGGTACAAATGTGTACCTTTTGAAAAGTTACCACGCAGTGACAGCTTTTGTACCTTTCTTTTTGAGAGAGTACCAAAACTCTAAATATAATAAAATTCTTAATTTGTGGGGAGGATTTTTATCTATATAATCTTTATTTCCTATTTATTTATTAATTCTGTCATTAATTCATTCATTTTTATCTTTCTTTAAAAAAAAGACAAAACAAGAAAGTAAATGAGGCAGTCATTTCCTTCAGGTATTGAGAATCGAACCCGCAACTTTTGGGTTACCATTTCATTTCAGTTAACCTCTTTAAAGTAGCAGGTAATATTTTATGGTTTTAGTTTTAGTTAATGATAATAAAGAAATATTACTTGATATAATACTAGAATAATAATCATGAAAAAGATTATTTTATTATTTAGTAAATATAATATGTGAAAATTAGCAAGGAGAGAAACACTTCTTTGAAACAGATATGATACATATGATAACATGATACATTTTTATGTCACCCTTCACCTTTAATTTAGAGATGTGTTTTTAACTTAGAGATGTAACATTCTGATGAAATATTATAGGACAAAGCATAAAGAACAAACATAAAGAAACTATATATATATTGTTTACATCTACAGATCTATATATATATATATATATATATATATATATATATATATATATATATATATATATATATATATATATATATATATATATATTATATATATAATAAGATTGAATAATTTCCATGACTTTTACAAGACTGAAATCACTATTTTATTTGCCAGATGTTAACCATGGAACAGACTGACCTCTGTTCAGAATACCCAATGTCACCAATAGGTGGCAGCACAGTCCTGCCAACTCACTGAGCCTGCCTCTTATGATGTCATAATTCAGACAGCACACTTCCCCTCAGTATATAAATGACGTTTATTGTGAAAATTGGACCAGTTCCCAAAATTCTGCTGATGTGCAACATCAATATGTTGATTTTTCCTCTGCTCGTTTTCTCTTCCCCTGGTCTGATGACTGTAATAGTTCATGAGTAAAGATATATTAGTTGCCTCTAACTGTGTCTGCACACAGAATTCATCCTGCAGACAGTGTGTTAGTAGCGTAATGAATCTGCTACCAGCTCATCACAAATGAATGTGTGTGTTTCCAGTGAGCTAAATGCCGCAAGCAATCGTTCATCTGCAGGCATCTGCATGAAATTGTTTCCCTCTTAAATCATTAAGGGGCCTAATTGACTTTTTAAATGAGGATGAGCTGCTTGCTGTATTGATTAGAATTTCAAGGAAGCTGAATCTGTGCAGTTACTAACGCCCTTGATAGATGTTTATTCATTGTTCTTTCCCGTAACCAAATATGAATAATCTTCCAACCCGGCGTAAAGACACCAGATTCACCCACTACAATCCATATGAGGACATTACAGCCCCATTGAGCCATAGGAAACAGTGTTTCTTCATTGTTTCTTTTCTGTTGCTCAACTGCTCGCCCCTTATTACGGAAAATAATACTGTTTGGTTATGTCTTGTTTTTTCGGTGTTTGAGTTTTTCTGTGAGTTGGTTTTGCTCTGTTTTCTGTGTCCGTTTGTTCCTTGTTCCTGCTTCTGGTAATGCTGCGTTCCAGGCAGGTTTTTGAGCCCGTAAGTTACGACTTCAAACCACGACTCTCGACTCTGTAGCGCTCCAGGCAAAGTCAAGCCAAACTGCCTGAATGACAGGAATTGCGGTAGATGTAAACAAAGCATGGTGGACCGTACGGGGCTTATGCTCATTTACAATCATTTCTATCGCCAAAGGTTCTTACTCCTTGCTTATTTGAGGGAAACGGAGGAGAAAAATGGCACATAAGGCTAGAGAAGCTGTTATACCGTTTATTTTACGTTATTTGTATATTTGGAAATGTATTTGGTATTTATTCTTGCACTCACTGGACTGAAAACTAGCTAACGCTAGAAAAGCTGCTGACATTTGCGGATAAATAACGTTAGAGCAATACCTTATTTTAATAAACGATTTGGTTTTAAATGTACGACTTTCATAAACACCGCATCCGTAGGGGCTTCCATTGTTGTTTCGCGGGCTATGTGAAGTCAGAGCTCGTAACTGGGAGTACATCGATCTAGTACGAGTTCACGGGTGGGAAGTCACGGGTTTGACGGCCTTCCAGTGCACTTTTACGGGTAAAGGGTTGGAAAAACACGGGTGACGGGTTGCCTGGAACGCGGCATTAGACTCTTCATTGTTTGATTAGTGTTTTCACCTGTGATTCATTTTGAATGTTGAACTTCTTTTCACAAAGGAGAAAATGGTACTATGAACTTCTGGGTCATGGGTTCAAATAAGGTACACAAGGAAAAAAAACTAATTTGACCCAATATCTGTGTCTACCCTGTATTTTGAATGCGCATTAGAGTATATTGTGTATTGTGCTTTTATAATAGCAGCGTGCTAACATAAAACTCTATTGGAATCCATTTGCCAGTCGAGTCCAAATATGCTTTACAAAACCACATTATACTATAATGCAGTCAAGCTGATTTTGAGAAAATCAATCATAGCAGGTTTGTTTCTATCTCACGCTCCAAACAGCTGCTTTATACATTGCTTTAAATTAGTCAAATTCACAAATGCCTCTTATTTTCAGTCAATATTCCCTGCAAATATTCATAGTCATATAAAAGCAGTGTGAACATTCTGCTAACCTTTGCTAAACTGATACTTTATATTTGCTTGTTGCAGCTGTCAATGTCAATGTGTGTGTGAAATATGATTTCTTGTTAAGTTCAGCATTAACCTTTTCAAATAAAAAGATATCCAGAAGTTTTTATGGACTCTTATACAAAATTAACTCTTGCCCTGTGACACTATTTGCCTGTTATCATTAAGTGTTCAGGTTCCAACTTTGACTTCATCCTCACAACTGCATTTTTGGAGACAAGGCTGTGCCAGCAGGTCAGCAGTTTAACGTGGGTTTATGATCCCTTGCACTTGAATGAAAACAGTTGTGATGCTTATAAAGCAGGATGGGCTTGGGTGGTTAATGAAACACAAACAAATGGAAAAACTAAATAAGTAGCTCAAAACTCCCTCTAACTCCTCCACCAAACCTAGCGAGTTGCCTAGACAAAATTCTAATTTTATAATACTGTATGTTATAATGAATGGTGGTGCTTAAATTCACTTGTATTGAACTGTGAATTTAGCTTATATAATTTTTTATTTTGACAAAATGCAAAAATCACCCATTTATCTGAGGCCACAGTATTGCGAGTTGTGAAAAAAGCTGATTATAAATCAGTTTGTGTGTGTGTGTGTGTTCATGTTGTTCTATCCTGGTGGGGACATTTGAGCTTTAAACACCAGAACAGTGTATTTTTTTGAGACTCACGCAAATGACGTCACAAGAGTTTTAATTTTTTTTTTTAATTTCATTTTGGTTAGGACGTTGGCTATATATTGGCTGTTGACAGCAAAACGACTCACTGGGTTTTGGAAGAGAACTCCTTTTTTCCTTTATTAGCCGCATTTTCCTCTTCTCCTTCCTCCCCAGACTGTTTGCTATAGCCAATTTACATGACAAATGTTACATCCAGCTCCCTTATTACTCTCAAAACATCTCGAAAAGCCCTATCAACCCCCCTCCAGCCAGTTTCTCGCACTCTCTTCAAACATGCCACGGCGCTGAGATTAATTTTTTAAAAGGCTGTAAATATTCCAAACATGACAAACGAGATGTTCACCGTTGTCTAAGAATGAACAGTAATATCAGAGTGAAACGGCAACCTCCGGCGTAGATAATGTGAGTTTTCGCATTAATTCAGAAGTCATTCTGAAAAGAGTGAGAGGAGGGTGAGAGCGATGACTAAACAGTGACAGAGAGCAGGGCAAATGGCTTCCAATCACTGAAGCCATCAGATGAGTTCACTCTGAAAAGACAACCTTGGTAAATATGAGGCATGGTAGTGAAGATAAATGCTTTCTTTGAAACCATACATTACAACTCTCAGTGCGACGGGAAGAATTAGCCTGTCACATGCAGACTAACCTTGAAAGACAGATTTTGAATTAAGCTGCCTCTGCCTGGCAAATGCTGCCGTGACATGAAAAAAATGTCATGTTTTCAGATTTCAAAGAATCTGTTGTCCTTGAGTCGCATCATTATTGTAAGTGTCATATTAAAGGAATATTCATAAATTCTGTCATTTATTCTCCTTCAAACTTGTAAGATATTCTTTCTTCTGAACACAAACTGAGATTTTTCACAGAATGGCCATGCTGCTCTTTTCCATATAATGAAGTTGTATGAGGACCGGAGCTGTCAAGCTCTTAATCGCTGGGTTAAAACAACCCAATTGCTGGGTTAGTCGATTTTCAACCCAACTTGACTTGTTTCTTTCTTCAGTGGAAAACAAAGGGATGATTTGATGAACATTCACGCTGCTCTTAGCCTATTTGAGGGGGAGTAAAGGATGACAATGGGGTGAACTTTATATCTTTGCTGCATTTTTAATGGCTTTATGGTGTACATCTTCCTTCCCGGTTCACCTTGCAACTTTTTTTTTTTCTCACACTTTCTCTTTAATTACTCTCTCAGTTATTAATTAGTTGTCTTTGAGTTATCACCACACGCAAGGCCTTTAACTCTCAAGGGAAGACAAATCTGTCATCCTTCATGACCATGTGAGCGGTGTGTGTGTGTGTGTGTGTGTGTGTGTGTGTGTGTGTGTGTGTGTGTGTGTGTGTGTGTGTGTGTGTGTGTGTGTGTGTGTGTGTGTGTGTGTGTGTGTGTGTGTGTGTGTGCAGGGAATAAATTCATACTCTTCTCTCTTTCAAATTGAATGCTTTCAGTCTAACAGCCTGTGTGAGTGTGATCGTTATTATCATTATAGTGGTTTATTCTGTTTGACTGACTCTCACATAAGATGAATGACTGAAGTGTGATGGTTGTATGACATCCTCTTTACATTTTTCTCATTTCCTCTTTTTCTTTACAACAATCAGATATCCTCTTGTAGCTTATCAAAGCTTAGTTCCAAAACCTAATTAGTCATCTTATTGTCTACTCCCTACATAAGTTGCTAAATTGTCTGCCGTTAAATGAGACTACTGATTTGAGACTACTGCCTAAAACAGTTTAAATGAAATGGAGCTCATTTAAATCAGTACTTTTCAGTTTAGAATTATATATTAATAACTTTTCTGTAGACTTTGATTTTTGCAATGCATACTGGGACGTAATAATTTTAACAAATAACAAATTTGAAATGAAATAAAATAAGTTTAAGTACAAAATATACTAAAACAAAAATAAATATGGATTAAAGCTAAAAAGAAGTGTTTAAAAACAAATAAAAAATAAATGGTAAAAGCACATAACAAAATTACTAAAACTAAAATGAAAATGAAATTACTATAATACTATACAAATGAAACTAAAATAACAGTTTCAAATTAAATTTGAAGTTTACAGTCAGCCATGTTTCCATCCACCTATTATTTTGTGAATTTTAGGAAACCTCATTTAAAAAAAATGCTGGATGAAAACACCAAGATACCAAAACGTGCATAAATGGTATGCGCTCAATTAAATCAGATTTTTTTTTTTTTAATTGATAAGAAAACATGCACAGAAACTATGATGGAAAAACTTTTACAGAATCAATCCCTCAAAGTACAACAAAAAAACTCAAGTGACCTCAACAGTGGTGATTAAGTGTGTTCATGCCATGTCGTAATTACCAATATTACGGTAATTAACGTAAAACTGTAAAAAGCCTTCGCGTGCTTGTAGAACTTGTATTACAAGGTATAAACTCATCATTTTCTGAGAGCTACGGCTTGCACCGCCTGCATGGCCACTGCAGATTTAAAGTGTGTTCGACCTGAAATGGTGCCGTGACATCAAAGTACCGGCGAAAGCATACAGAGCTTTATTTACGGTAATTATGACATTTTATTCTAAAATGCCTTTGTTAAAGTCTGTCATCAGAATGATTTGGTATAATGACTTATACGTCTCACACTATTGCGTTCGCAAACAGGCATCCGAACTCAAGATAACATGACAGTATTTATTGCGTTTCGCAATAAACACAAATAATTTATGATGGAGGATAAATTAGCCACGGTAGCTTCCCCTATTACAGTAACCCCTGTAACCTCTGATTTTTTATATTTTGCGCCAATTTTACAGGAAGTGTCTTGCAACACATATAGGACTGAAATGGTGGTTAATTCGCTTTTTTGTTTTTGCGATTTTCCAAGTTCAATTAAAAAATGTGGATGGAAACATAAACAGAATTAGCAAAGTGGCTTTACTGCAGAATAAAAGTGGAACCCCCTTTCACTCTTTGTCTCACATGCGTCTTATATCTTGAAATTTGTGTTTGTGTTGCTGAAATTGCTCAGTGTGACCTTCAGCTTTGATACAGGCAGTGTGGTGAATGGCGGCAGACCCTCAGGACACAGAAAGACACCTTCCTCCTGCTCTTCAAAGTAAACAAGCCAGTGTCTCTTCTCTCCCTCTTATACATCCATCACACAATGATAAATATCTCAACGTCCTCCGTTCACAGAGGCAGCGCAGACCACGCCGTGAGGATTAAATACAACACTGAAATTCAATACCGTACCGAAAACACAACATACACTCATAAAAGCAATACATTTTATTTGTGCACTGTAATTTATGATTGTGGGGAACAAATTTCAAGCTTTTATTCAGCATTCTCCATGCTCAACAGCGACCGTAAATGTCAAATCTTCTTATCTTGGTTAATGGCGGATTGCAATCAACATTAAGGTGCATACCGCCACCTACTGTACAGGAGTGTGTAACATCATTGTCAATTCTGGCACTCGTTATGAATTCACTGGCACTTCAAGAAACTTTGCAACATGTTTTACAGCAGTGGTATCAAACGTTTATTGGCTCTCGCCTGCTTCATCACAGATTGCGACATGCCGTGTTTCGGGTGATATGTGTTAGAATGAGAAGTGCGCACCTTCATGGAGTGGATCGGGATAACATTTTCAGCGTTTAATAATTTAAATTCTGCTCTGCACCTACATATATCACCAGAGAGTACTGCAACACAGTCATTCGGACTACTTTTGGTATCACTTTTGACAACTTGTCTGTCCGGGGCTAGGGTTAGTAGAGGTAGGAGTGGGATTAGCGGCTCAAAATAGATTTTTAATGCTATATTGTTACTAAAGTTGTAGTTTTCCTACACATTTCTGTCCTATACGTTTTTATATTTTCTTTTTATATTCTCAATGAAAATGGTTTTGTTTAGGTTTGTGGGTAGGGTTAAAGTAGTGATGAATTGAGAAATCATCTTTCTCTTAAGCCTTTGATTTATAAAATGTTATGGTAATATAAGAATATCCTGTAAGTTTCGGAGCTGAAAACTTCCTTGTTAGTCAAAGAAAAGCTTTTATTGACACCAGGTCCAGAAAACAAGAGCTCTCAAATATATATTGATCAATGACGTAATAGAATGGTGAAACGCCGCCTCAACAGATAAATGTGTACGCCTGCTTCTGTAGCCCCGCCCACCGACTCATGGAGCTAAACGGATCACGCTACAGAGCAATAAAATCGCCGAAGATAGCAAGATATTGTGCTGTGCCTGGTTGCGGAAGAACACAGTCGCTGCATAAGCTTCCTTCGGATTCTAATATTACGAATGCATGGATGAACTTTATTTTTAATGAAGTTCCAGCTCATGTGCGTAAGACATTGCATGTCTTTTTGCTTCATTTCACTGCGGAATCGTTTGTAAACAAGACACAGGTCGATACTGGATTTGCAGACATATTGAGATTAAAACACAATGCTGTGCCGTCTATATTGGATATTACAGGAATGGTACAACACACTTATGTGAGTTAAACATGTTTTTTTATATGTGATAGTATTGCATTGTTACAGATCGTTTTGATTAGTATGTGTATGTGTCTAACAGAACATACCTTAGCACGCTGTCACACACTGGAGAATTCTTTATTTGTAGGTTCATTGTGATTCGTGATCAGACTCAGACATGTAATGTTATTTTTAAATGTATTTTTGTCTCATTGGGATGAAAGACAACATCTCCCAGAATGCACTTGCTTCGCTTCCCTACGAGGCCACTCTAGACACGGCTACTGGTTTACTGGATCACTTGCCCACCACGTTCATTTTCATAAAATCATTTCAGTTAGAGACACTACAATCAAAAACTGAACGTGTCTGTTCGATATAATGCGAGTGAGCCGTTTGAGTGTCACGGCACAAACGGAGCAGGATCGGATTACATTCATCGCATGAGCTGAGGTAATCGCGGGATTCGTGGCTGCGGATGCATTCACAGCATGTGAACAGTCGGGCGCATTTTCAGTTCATGTCTTTGGAAGCTTAACTTTCATAGGAATTCATTTGAAAAACTCACTTTGCTCTCCACCGCTCCATTTACATGAATCCCAGAGTCATGTAAACAAAAAATCTTTCTAGAAAAAAAACATAATTTTCTCGTCTCAGAGGGATATGAGGGGGGAAAGTACGATTATTTGAATATGCTCCCGGGTTTCTACTGATACAAAGCTTAATGCTTATCGCTGAAGTAAACCTTTAAATATGCAAATCTTCAAAGTCTTCAGTGCGGCACGCCCATCAAAACCGAGCGTTCAGGAGAGAGCCTCAAAACCAGTGTAGAAAATAGCCTATTACTTATTAATTATGATGTTTTTAAACGTTAAAAATATGCAAACGTCATAAGTTGACCTCAGACAACAGTATAAAAAAATACGACACTTTTAAGGGATCCAACATATAAGGAATAATTGACGACGGGCCGTTGAATTGTTAGAAAAATAATGCACACCCGAGGTGGTGATCAATTATTTAACTTATACTACGGTTACCACACCTCAAGACATCGATCCGATGATATTTAAAGGGATTCGTCCGGTTTTTGTACTTAAATAGCTATTGTGCAAAATGCAGATAGAGGGCAGGAAGCGATTTTATAGGAAGCACTATCACAAAATGCCTATATTTTGTGTCGTTTATGGTTGCTCAAATTTATCAAATCACAAGGAGCTTTTATCATTTAGGTTAAGTTGGTGCCTTTAATGGGATTTTGTCTGCCGATACGGAAATTAATATGGATACCTGCTGACCTTTTGTTTTTAAATTGGTTAAATATTCACATTCTTCATGATATTGTTTGCAGGGAAGATAAGCTATTTTATCCCATTGCATGATCATTTGATGCTTTCACTGTTTTCGTAGGATTCTGTTCACAATGTTGATCTGGATACCGTGAAAACAGTGTCACACGCTAGGCACTCGCTGCTGCTTTAGCCACCATATGATAGAAGTGTCCAAATGTCCACGGAGGAGAATCTGGGTCACATTCAGCGGACAGACACGGACACAATGCATTTTTGTTGTATTTATTTCAACAAATGACAACCAAAATCACATCCCTAGAAGCTTGTGAAGTTGCTGCGTAAAAGTTATGCAAATTCACAAGCCAGGTGATTGTCATACTCGCAAATGTAATGTTAATCATTACTAGATTTGCTATCCGCCATCTTCCCGTCAACATCTCAACCTGCTTCCCTTTTTTTTATACATTGAAAAAGCAAAAGTTGTATTACACTGTTGTTTTCTCCCTATGGCAATTCTCGATTCAGCTTGAATGACCTACAATCGCGACATTTTTCACAATCCCGACAGAAAATCAAAATACTGCCCTAAACTCACTAGCAGAAAGGCAGCGTGATATATATAAATCAGACCCAGGCTTCAACACGTCGTGGCGGCAGCTTCACATTCTCTATATTTACCACCTAAATGGCAGGCAAGTCTTTGAATTCAGTAGAAAAATTTATAACATAAGGATCACATATAGCATATGTTGTGATTTTCGGTTTATACCTTTCTAAACCAGCACAGTGCGGACTTTCCTCCATCTTGTCCATTCTGCTTTTCACTTCCTGTCCTCCATCTGAATTTTGCATCATCAGAATCACGTGTCTGCAAACAAGCTATTTAGACGCCTCCTATACTCACAGGTGCTCGAGTGTGACGTCATGGACTGCCGATAGTAGTGGGAATAATGCTTCAGACACCTGTCACGCTGATGGCGTTCCCCATAGCATCAATCCAAGACGCAGAGTCTTGTTCCCCTTCTCAGGGAACCATGATTACCTGTAATGTTTTATATTCCAATTATACTCCAAAACCTAGTGAGCTGCCTACAGCATTTTAAAGGGATAGTTCCTCATGTCGTTTCAAACCTGTATGAGTTTCTTTTTCTGTGCAGAACACAAAAGAAGATATTTGAGGAATTTTGATATCACTGAGGTCCAAAACAACATCAGACCCTACTGACTTTCATTGTGCAAAAATATATTCATACAGTTTTCTTTGTAACTTAATAACTTTGTTTTTGTTACAGTTTTGGGACACATTTTGGTTGCTGCCTTATGAGATTGATATGTTTTAGACAAATTCTGAGGCAGCACATGTATCCTTTGTTGATAAAGAAATCCCAGAATGCTTTGAAATCAGTTCAATAAAAAGTTTGAATCAATGAAATTCAATGAAGAGTCATTTCTGTAATCAACAGATGCTGCTGATAGCGATTCACTTCTAGAACCCAGAATATTCCTTAAAGTTTCAAGAGAAACTTAAAAAAAAAAAAAAAGTGAACTTTGCAGAAAAGGGCACTTTAAGCTCCTCTGTGATCTGCCCTTTTTTAAAAAAGAGAAATCTTAGAAACATTATTCAGCTGATATTTTAAATAGATTTGGCATTCTGAGAAATCTCTGTGGATATGATTAATGAGGAAAAATATGCATGCTAAGGAGAAGCCATCTGATCTGCAATAATGGGAATTAAGAGTGATTTGTCATTTGGTCATATTTCTAGTTTTGGAAATGTTCTTAAAGGAGTAATATCCATCCAGAAATAGCAATTCATCAAATTTTATTAGCAAGATTCCATCTCCAAGTAGGTTGCTTCAAATAAGTCTTCAAATATGCTCAGTAACAGTGCCTCATGTTTTTACTGATTAACATGAATGAGAATATTGGAATTGTATCAATGTCCGTCCACACTAAAGAACATGAAAGCACTCTCAGATATATGTACAAATGTAATGAGATCTATAGGGATTATAGGGTCTATACCACTTTCAAAGTACACACATTTAACTCGAACACCATTGATGTCCATATTCATTGGAACAAACTGGTTATGGTTACAGGAATATATGGAGCCCCTAAAAGGGTCATGGTGATGGAAAAGGATATGAAATGGGAGGAAAAAATATTTTCCAATGCTTTTGCGTTCTCTTGTAAAACTTTTGCACTCGCCTAAGAAACTTTTCCCCAAGACCCTATTTGTAATGTCAGGTTTCAGTGTGCTTTACAAACTTTACATTTCGATATGCATTTTGTTTTAATGAAAATGTGGGAACGATTGTCTCTGTGAGTGCTGATGTTATTCAGGAAAAGTTGCCCATGAATGTGAGCGATTGGATTCATTACTCTCTTTATCTTGTCCGTGCAATCCACTTTCGTTTTCTCGCAGTACAGTCCCTGACAAAATTCTTGTCGCTTGTGTACAAATTGAACTGAAGTGCCGCTGAAATATATTTCTTATCACGATTTTTTTTTCAAGAAATGGCTCATTTTAATCCCAACAGCTTTTGTAATAATGTTTCAGTGCAAAATGAAACTGTCAAAAAATATTCTAATATTCACAGCTTGGTAAAGCCCATTGAGTCAATTTTTGCAAAGACATAAGTGTTGTCGCCTTGTCATATTAGCTTCACCTGTGACTAATAATGGATCAATTAGATCTCAGGTGTGTATAAAAGAACCCCAGTGCACTAGACCTTCACATCAACTGCAACTACACCTCTGCAAACATGCCTAAGATTCACCCTGAGACTAAAGTTTTGATTATCAAGAGGCTGAAGACCAGATCCACTGCTGATGTGGCAGACACCTTCAAAGTGTCTCAGCGTCAAGTACAGAGGATAAAAAAAGATTTGAAGAGACTGGAGACGTTTATGACAAACCCAGGTCAGGCAGACCCCGCAAGACAACTGCTCGAGAGGACCGTTTGTTGGCTCGAAAATCCAAGGCCAGCCCATTTTCCACTGCAGCAGAGCTCCACGAGACCTGGTCACCTGAAGTCCCTGTGTCAACCAGAACAGTTTGTCGGATTCTGTCTCGAAATGGCCTCCATGGTCGAATCAGTGCCCAGAAGCCAGCACTAAACAAAAGACAATTGAAAAACCGTGTGGCATTTGCCAAAGCCCACAGCCTGCTAAAAGGATGGACGCTGGAAAAGTGGCAGAAGGATTTTTCAGATGAATCTTCTGTTGAATTACACCACAGTCGCCAAATATTGCAGGAGACCTACTGGAGCCCGCATGGATCCGAGATTCACCCAGAAAATAGTGAAGTTTGGTGGGGAAAATCATGGTCTGGGGTTACATCCAGTATGGGGTGTGCGAGAGATCTGCAGGGTGGAAGGCAACATCAATAGTCTAAAATACCAAGAAATCTTAGCTACCTCTTATATTCCCAACCATAAAAGAGGCCAAATTCTGCAGCAGGATGGTGCTCCATCGCATTCTTCCATCTCCACATCAAAGTTCCTCAAGGCGAAGAAGATCAAGATGCTCCAGGATTGGCCAGCCCAGTCACCAGACATGAACATCATTGAGCATATGTGGGGTAGGATGAAAGAGGAAGCATGGAAGATGAAACCAAAGAATATTGATGAACTCTGGGAGGCATGCAAGACTGCTTTCTTTGCTATTCCTGATGACTCCTTGCCAAACCGTATGGATGCAGTCCTTCAAGCTCATGGAAGTCATACAAGATATTAAATTTGGATCTCACTACTTAATTTGCTGACATATTTTTGTATTTGCAGTAAATTTGTTCAATTTCTGTATAGGCGACAAAACTTTTGTCTTGCCAAAATTTGACCTTTCTGTCTTGATTAAATGATAAATCTTTTTTCAGTAAAACTAATCTATTTCAGTGCATTTAACGTCATTTGGGAGGGTTTTAGCTTTTCATATGAGCTATTTCTAACACAAAATTATGAATTAAAAGTCAGGTTAATAGCAGGTGTTTCTACAAAATAGATAAGCAACACGACTTTTGACAGGGACTGTATGTGTCCACTGATGCAGAGGGAGTGGAGCATGAGCTGGCATTTTCAATTAATTCTCTATGGGAGCTAGGGGGCAGGATTGCTCAGGGGATTGTGGGATTGACAGCAGGGCAGAACGAGTGATGAGAGCATCAGATAGTTGGGAAATGCTGAACTTATGTAAATGAAAATAAGAGCCGGCAGCCAATCACTATGACATGATGACAAGCCAGAGCTGCCAGAAATGTTGGGATTTGGAACACCTTGTGGCCGGAAATCAGAGATATCAAAATGCCCCATAAGACTATGAATGGAACACAACATTATTCAGTCTTACACGCTCTTATCCACATGAAACCTTCATATTGGCCTCTCACTCCCCTAAATTGACCAGGAGGGGGCACTGATGAGTTTAGCTCCAGCCTCTGTTCAAAATCCTGAGCTCAAGGCAGGACAGAAAGAGACACAAACATGATTTAGTATTTGGGTCATGAGAAATAATTTAATTTCTTTGGCTAGGGAAAATATTTATCAAAATGTAAGAGGCTCACATGGCATGTAGGTGTGAAACAGCAAGAAAATTACTATGATTACAGATGACTAGATAAAATCAACCCAAAATGCTTTAACAAGTTGGTGGCAGGATTTCATAACATATTTGTGACTTCAAATAGCAAAACTGTCAGGCTAATTTGTACGTCAACCTTTCAAAGAGTTCCATCTTGATTTTGACCAGCCAAACCCTGGACTGTAATTTTTGAACATGGTTATGCTCTGTCTGCTTTCATTATGTTTTTATAGTTTTGTTTTCCTTTGAATTGAAAAGACCTTTTGGAAGTGTTTTTTGTTGTTTTATAAATGGGTTAACCGGGCCGTGCCAACCAGTGTAAGTGACAAACATACATAGGATTTTGCGACATAGATACAAATAATGATTTAAAAAATGTCAGTATATGTGCCAGGTAGAAATGTATAAAAACTTGCTGTGCATTTTCAACAAATGTTTAAATGAAATGACCTTAAAAATGTCATGTGGTATATATATATATATATATATATATATATATATATATATATATATATATATATATATATATATATATATATATATGACTATGAATGGAACACAGCATTAGAGTCATCCGTCATAATGTTATATATATATAACATTATGATGGGTGACTCTTCATCACGCCACATGTTAGTGAGTGGGATATATTAGGCAGCAAGTGAACATTTTGTCCTCAAAGTTGATGTGTTAGAAGCAGGAAAAATGAGTAAGCGTAAGGATTTGAGCTAGTTTGACAAGGGCCAAAGTGTGATGGCTAGACGACTGGGTCCGAGCATCTAAAAAACTGCAGCGCTTGTGGGGTGTTCCCGGTCTGCAGTGGTCAGTATCTATCAAAAGTGGTCCAAGGAAGGAACAGTGGTGAACCAGCGACAGGGTCATGGGCGGCCAAGGCTCATTGATGCATATGGGGCTGCATAACCGCAGCCGTGGAGCAATGGAAGAAGGTGGCCTGGTCTAATGAATCACATTTTTTACATCATGTGGATGACCGGGTGTTTGTGCGTCGCTTACCTGGGGAACACATGGTACACATGCCCTGCCACAAAGCAAAAATGGTTCAGGAATGGTTTGAGGAGCACAACAACAAGTTTGAGGTGTTGACTTGGCCTCCAAATTCCGCAGATCTCAATCCAATCGAGCGTTTGTGCTGAACAAACAAGTTCGATTTATGGAGGCCCCACCTCGCAACTTACAGGACTTGTTGATAGTGGATGTGCTGCTAACATCTTGGTGCCAGATATCACAGCACACCTTCAGGGGTCTAGTGGAGTCCATGCTTTGATGGGTCAGGGCTAGCCTGACGTCTTCATACTCAGATTCTAGTCAGAATAAGAATCTAATACTGCTCCATTGGGCTGTGATTATGGGGCGTGTTTCAACCGAAGCAGGAAAGAAAATGCCTCTGCACTCAATTGGATAGACTTACAACCAATCAGAGCAACGGAGTAATTGACGTATGTTGAGCGAAGCATAGTAGTCAACAGATCTCAACTGCACGCACGCTGGAAGAAGTAGAAGATGATGATGAGTGTAAACAATCTTTGCTGGTGTTGTAAAAAGAATTTAAGGATACACAGAGTACTTACCAACAAGATCATCATTTGTGAGAGAAATAGTGAAGGTGAATGCATATACGAACAAGTTCTCCGACAACAACTCAATTAAATCCAAGCGCTCTTTGGTGACGTGGATGATTACGTTACTGTTGATCATCTGTCCATCATCGTATAAAGCCCGCCCTGACAATTTGATTGGCAGCTCTGGTTCGAGCATAGTTGCTCTACAATGGATCAAATCCAGACCGAACTTCCCGACCTCTTGTTGTGGGCAGGGCTAAGTTCGGCTGACATCCAGGCTAGGTCAGGGCTATTTTTTGCAGCAAAAGGGGGACCAACACAATATTAGGATCATAATGTTATGCCTGATCAACAGTTTACAGCCCAAACTAACCCTGCTTTGTCATAAAAAGTAAAATTTGACCTCAACAAACAGTCTATTTTTGCTATGCTAATCACTATTATGGCCTTCCTTGCTCACAATTTTAGAGAGATTTTCATGGAATTAACCCATCAAACGCCTGATGAATCCACACACATGATCTCCAACAACTAGAGGACCAGTTGATTTTCACTAAATTGCCCCCGAACAAGGCTTGTTCGGCACTTCAATGCCGCAAAAAAGAAGCCAGTCTACATCTTAAAACTGTACGTCTGTCAGTGAGCTTTTAGCTGTGCCTTTTGCAGCCTGCCTCATTACATAAAGAATGGAGGCCAGCATCTGAAGTGGGAGGGTTACATAACACTCTCAGTCCAAAGAGTGTGTGATATTATGGGTTTGTTTCATGTAAAGGCAAGACCGATTCTGAGAATTCGAAGCATTAAGCATCAACATCTACAGAGCATTACAGGACAATGATGGCTTTAGAAGTGCTTCATAGAAATGCCACATGATTGTCGCTTTTCCCCATATAGCCTTCCAGGCACCAACTCCTGCTGCACTTATATATTGCACATTTTGATAGGTGATTCTTTTGCGCATGCTTTGAGAAGTCACACTAATACATATTAACTTAAAGCTGTCTTGTTAAAGTAATAGTTCACCTTTAAAAACTGCCACCATTAACTCATGTCATTTCTTTTTAAAAATGACAGAAAGTAGCATAGATGTCGTACTAAGAAAATTACATAAAAGTGGTGGAATATATTGCAAGCCTTCTGAAGCCTTACAATAAATTTGTGTGAGGTACAGACCAACATGTATAAATAAGATTTGATAGGTCAAAAACAACCTAAATTTCAGTTTATTTCTTCACAATAAGCTTCAGAAGACAGAATCATTTGTCCACATACACTTTGCAGGGCATAAAGTCATAGATGTCAGGATGGTACAACTGATATCATGAAGAAAAAAGCCTAAGTAAAAAATATGCACGTTTTGAAAAGAAAGCCTTATTGGGTAGTTTGGTAATATCTTTTAAAATGCTTCACTGGTTATTTAAAAAAAAAAAAAAAAATGTAATGTGGTGCGACTCCCCAAAAACGTTATGATATTTAAAGGGTTAATTCACCCAAAAATGGCATGTGGATAAGCCTCAAGGGAGTGTTTTCCCACCAAAATATAAATTGCATGATAAGTTACCTTCAAAACACTTTTAAGTGCTTTCAAATTCTAAGCTTTTAAGAGAGTCACTCCTCTTCTTTCTTCCTTTAAGGCACTCTATTTGAGTCCAAGGCCGGAGTGTCAGAAAGAAAAACAAGAGTTCAGACTTGTTGGGGGTTTTTAGTAGTCAAACAACAATTTTATATTAAGACTATCGCATTTTGCCGAAGTTTAATTAATTACAAATCAATTAAACTTCGGCAAAATGTGATAGTCTTAATATAAAATTGTTGTTTGACTACTAAAACCCCCAACAAGTCTGAACTCTTGTGAAACCCTGTGACAGTAGGACGGTGGCTCTGTTCCAGTACTCTTGTTTGACACACACATGCTCCGTCACAGGTGATTTAGATTGGAGTCCATCACGTCGCAGCTGTCATGTTCATGATGGATGCATGTAAGTAACTTACTCCGTTTTTCTTTCTGACACTCCGGCCTTGGACTCAAGTAGAGTGCCTTAAAGGAAGAAAGAAGAGGAGTGACTCTCTTAAAAGCTTAGAATTTGAAAGGACTTAAAAGTGTTTTGAAGGTAACTTATCATGCAAATTATATTTTGGTGGGAAAACACTCCCTTGAGGCTTATCCACATACCACAGAAAATCTACAAAAATGTCCCAGATTTGTGGGCCTTTTTTCTCTGTGTTTCATAACAATGTAAATCCAAGAGACAAATCCCTTATATACTGTATTGATATAGCTCATTTGAATAGCATCATCCTGACCTCTTGCAGGTTTTGTCCTTCCACTCCAATTTAAATATAATAGTACAAACACTTTAACATACACATTTCTGTTTTTCAGTGGAGTAGTAAACTAGATTTTTACAATTTAAGTGATGCTTATTTGTTCTAATGTAGTAGTCTGTAGTTGCTAGTAGTTACTAGAGGCTTAGTAACTACTAGCTAGATTGTAACTAACTGTACTTTATTAAGTTGCACAATTTGTTCTTAAAGGATTAGTTCACTTTTAAATTACCTTTTGCTGATAATTTACTCAACCCAATGTCATCCAAGATGTCCATGCGGAAATACAGAGTCAGTGTTTTCAAATGAACGGAAGGAGGATACAACATCGTCCGACATCGTTGTTTTACCTTTTAACTCCCTTTTTTGTAAACGGTGTTTGACTGAGAATGTGCACGTTCAACACTGACTCAGTACTTCCGCCTACGATAAGCGTGACCTTTTCAACGTGCTTGTGCTTCTCAGGGTATCGCTTCAGTCGATTTTTAACCTGATTTCCTATGGCAAAACACGGTCTTTATAGCCTTAGATATGCTAATTCTAGAGACCTTGTTCGGGAATTCTAGCGACCCTATTGGTTCGCTCTCTCTGCCGCCTCGCCATAGGTCCATGCAGTTCCCACTGCACAGCCAATCAGCGTGCAGCTCGCGCTGGTCTATCGGCTGTGTAGTGGCACTGCGTTTTACATAGACACTTTATGAATAAAGTTTTTGCTTCATATTCTCGAGAAAAGGAGTTTTTCCTATACGCAATACTCGTTCCCTCTCTCAGGGAACCGAGGTTACGTGAGTAACCGAGTACGTTCTGCGCAGATCTAATATTTTATTCTAACCGTTAAAGGCACAGTATGTAATTTTTCGGCGTTAGAGGTTGCTTATTCAAAACAAAGGCATGGATTGATGTCACCTTGATTTCGCAGAGCTTTTATTACGCAGCAGACGACCGCTTCCGCTTCTTCCGCTCATGCTTATGTGGGTTAACACAGCACTGTTTTATCATATTAGATACATTATTTGAATGTTTTGAAAGTTATGTTATAATGCTACTCTGTGTATTCACTCTGCGGAGCTTGTTTCACAGTGCAGTAAGCTAGATCGGTATAAGGCATGGTAAAACATGGTACTCGTGTTAAATCAAGAAAACGAGATTTAAACAAAAGACTGTTGAGCTATATAACAATGATATGTTTTCTGTCAATGGATGTATCCAAACAGTTGTTCACCTGTCTAATAAAACATTATATATTAAAGCGTCTTTGGTGTTTCCATGGTTTCTACAAAATAAAAACAGAAATCGAGGGTAATGCGGGTATGATGTCATTGATAGTCTGTCTTGGTTAAAATAGCTTATTTCTCTGGATTAAAACACCCGTGGAAACATCTGGAATAATGTAAGTACACAAGTCAACAAAGTATATAACATTGTTCTAGTGGTTTTTGGATATTTTTTTAAATCCTTTAATCCTGATTGGAAGCTTCCATAAATATATAGTTTATACATAGAGTTGCACTTTAGAAAAGTTTGATGGTGCAACACAAAAATAGTTAGTAGTGCGTAAGTTGTAACTTAGTGCCCATTTACGACAAAACTAGGCTAAATTTGCCTTACTATAGTAAGTTGTGAGATTAGTTTAACCCCTAAGGTTAGGGGTTTATTAAAATCCCTAACCTATGAGTTAATACTAATAATATTAGTTTACTCAACTAACTTCAGAAACCGACTGAGGTCCTTGTTTCAAGCTTCTCTGAATATTATCGTCCCAAATGGCACGCAGCAGCCATTAACAACTCCTATCTGCGTCCCTTCCTTCTCCCATTAAAACCATCAGGCTCTGCCTCTTTATTTCTGGATGGCTTTAAATTGGCTGGAAATTATGCCTGTCATAATCATTAGATCATGTTGCCTAGCAATATGTTGCAGTCCCCACGGCGACATCACTGTCAGGACCAATGTGCTCCCATCTGGTGGAGTGCATTGTGGGAGCGAGAGATTGCTTCCTCCAGCTTTTGGATCTCTGACTCGATTGTCCTGTTTAGGAAGGCCACCTGCTCTCTGATGTACTAGCAGGGATGGAGCATCTAATTTCTGGGAGCACTTTTCTGTTGGATGAAAGCGTGCGAGTGTGGGTGTGAACATGAACCAGATTTGGAACACACACCAACAGACCTTTTGCATAAGAGTGAGAGTACATTTAGAAAACAAAGCTCTGACCTGCACAGAACTGCATACTGCTCATACTTAGGTTTAGGGATTTCAGTTGCTTGTTCATACGGACAGTACTTGATCCTCTACTGTAAGCTGCAGTGTGAACAGGACATTTTCAGAAGATGGTGCATTCCATTTGTTCTCGGTCGTGGGAAATTCCTAGTTCCCACATGGACGTTTTAACTGGAATGCCTCCAAGTCAGAGTTGTGACTGGGAAACTGGGCTGAAGCAATCAACGTAGCAGTAGTAATGCATGGGCATGATACTTCAGCATTATCTGTGCAAATACTGCTTTTTTATGTGTTTGTATTCCGAAAGAGCAAGCACAACAAAGGTTTGCCTGGATGCGTCCTTAGTTTTCTGGCCTGTGTACTGGACTCCATTCCCAGCGCCGACATCCCTCTTCTGAGCTAAATGGAATGCAGCATTAGACCTGTAAGTCAATATGGTTGTCAATCTCAAACACTAAAGCCATGGTCACAGTAGACGTTGAACATGCAACGGTTGTAATATGATGTCACACACTTCGGCTACTTTTTTATAAACATAATTCAACATACAGTATATTACATCCAAAATGTAATTATAAAGGGCCTGATATACATTAAGTGAAATCAAACAAACTGATGTGATGTCATTTCGAACAAAATCAGGCCAAAACTAACTTCATTTTGGGAGTTCGAAACAGCTTGCCAAAGCAAACTTTCCGGAAAAGTTTGCTACGGCTGGTAAACACCTTTGTACTATCATTGGTCCGTGGCGATCATTCACACTGAAATCTTTTCCAGTTAATTGTTGAGTCCGTCACGGTCCGATGTCCGTGAGTAAAAACATGAACACACTGGAGAGCCACTTTATAGTGGAAAATTGAGGTTGTACTTCTGATGAAATGAGACACTGACACTTCAGACACACTTTTGGCAGAATTCGAATGTCCTTGCGTTTTTCAGCCTGAGGGAGGCGCTCTAATGATGATTGACAGACTTTAGTATACACGATAAACACATAGAATGCCATCTTGCAATTTGCTTAATGTGTTTTTTGTGTCCGAATGTTGTTTTAGAATATTAAAAGTTAGGAATTCCAGTGAGGAAAAAAAAGTAATATCTATTCTCAGAACAAGCGTAAAACAAACACAACAGAACTACTGTATATAAAGGCTATTCAAATGAGCATGTTTAAATGAAAGTATATGTTACTCCACATAGGAAGAAAAGACTTGCCAACTAGTTACTGACCTGATGCAGACACATAGCTGAAGCAGACTTATATCCTCTTGGTCTGGAGCGAGGGTACATAAGGTGTGTTTACCAAATGTGAAAATAAGCAGGGCAGCCAGAAATCTGCCCCAATGGCTCTCTATGAGAGCGTGCTGCAGTTTCATTTTTCACCACAGATTTACATTGGAAGTTTGTGGGACACTGTAGAGCTCAGGAGGGCCCAGAGACCGGCTGCCCCACTTAGTATCATAAATACATGCCTGCCGAATCCATGCGCTACATTTTAATATGTCATGCTCACTTTACGACTTAAAATCTGAAAAATATTTGTTGCAGAATGATAAACACATTTATAATTTATTATTAATTCAGTGTATATGGGTCTGTGTTTGGATGAATACCTGCCGATACAGACGAGCCGCTGCTGCCTGATCTATTGTGCTATATAAATAAACGTGACGTGACTGGCTTGCGAAATTGTGGAGCTTATGCAAACAAAGTTGTTGTGTTTATTTTATTATTGAGAGGAAGGCGTGCAGCACATATTTATTCATCTAACCGTCGCTCTCAGCAGTTTAGGCGGCATCCGATGTTCGCTAACAGTAAACCGCTGCTCATGTATTTTGAACTTTTTTTATCCCTAAGCGAAAATGAAAAAGACATTCGCTGTGACTATATCAGGGCCTTAACTCTTTCCTCACCAGCATTTAAAAAAAATTTGCCAGCCACCACCAGGTTTTTTGACCATTTTCACAAAAAAAATTAATAGCCCATAGAATATTTTGATGTTTATATGATTTTGATTATATGATGTTTAATTTTGATGATCACGTTATTTTTCATATGCATCTGCATCTGCTTACATATGATCACTTGTTTTACTGCGTCTTCCTCACGTGTGTTTTGATCAGGAGATTCTGTACTCATTCAGAAGACGAGTAATAGCGCCCCCTAGTCTAACAGTGAAAACACGGAAGGCCAGAAAAATTGGCAGGGAAGCGTTTTCTCACAAATAACGAATAATTCTGTGTTTGGTGGGGAGAGAGTGAAGCATACTATTCCACTTTATTGCAATCCTGCAAATGTATAGTTTGCGTTATTTTAATTCAGCTAAGGGGTCACACCATGAAGTATCAATCTTCTATTAATCATACGTCTTCAAGTTATACAATTTCAACGTAGCTAAATTTGCATGTATTCACTTGCTTTTCTGCATTTGCATATGAATGGAAGTCACTGAAATGAAAAGTGTAGTGTGACTGCCCCTTAGCACAGTGAACACAGCCTTTCTGCAGGAGGCAACAAATGTAATTATGAGCAAGTCATTGAACTAATCACTCAACTGATTCGTTCAAATACCAAACACAACTTCAGAGTGTTGCTTGGAGAAAAATCCGGCTTTGACATTGAGAAATATTTAATTAATTTAATTTAGTTCATAATATTCAACATTAACTTATTTTTTTATTGAACTGTTTTATAGGGGAGTGACTAGATCTCGTGCCACAAGATCTCGCAGGATTGAAATGTGACAAGTTTTCTTGTCAAGTGAAAAGCTGTCTCACGATATCGCCATGAAGGAGCGTGAGGTAGACTGGGTTATCTTGATTTTGCCTTGCAACTCAACTAAATTGATTTCTACTGCTTCTGTTACACTTTTGTGGGAACCAATCACAGACTTATCCACTAGGCGTGCTATTGGCAGGTTTAACACGATGATGGATAGAGAAGCATTGGGTCGTTGTCCGTTGATTACACCTCTTCTGATTGGTTGAAGGGGCTATCCAGTTGAGTACAGAGTCATTTGAACTATGCCCGTTGATCACACCTCTTGTGCAGTAGAAAATACAGAGCAGACTCCCCAGACCAATGTTCAATCTTAAATTGAAGGCAAATTAGGCGACATACAATAGCCAGTCTCCAAATATCAAAGATATCTTATGCTGGGCTGTGTAGTTGTAACCATATCTTAGCTCTGGTCTCAGTTTTGCTCTCTATTTGCACTTTGAATATTGGGAGAGTCATTTGATTATGATTGCACTTATTGTTTGCATTTAATAAGTCTAAGACTTTTTTTTTCTTTCTGTTCAAATTGTGGAAAGGATTTTAAGGTGGTCACACACAGCCTCAGTCAGAGATCTGCAAGCTCATAATTCATGTACAGTAAGGTCTGAAGAGACACATGTGAAATCATATACAGGAGAGAAGCCATTCAGTTGAGTTTGTTTGTTACAGTGCTTGTATATTGTTGTGTTTCAATGCATATGATAATTAATTCTCAAAAACGTAGAACTGAATTGACATTCATTACAAGATGATTAGTTAAGGCATTTCAAAATTCACCTGCAGACATTTTTTCCAGTCATGAATTTTGTCATTGAGGATTTCTTAGAAATACTGTGTAAAAATCTTCTCATCTCGTTCTTGTGAACCCAATCTCGTGTCTCGTTTTGTCACACCCTATACTGTTTTATAAAGTAATATCACAATCAATTGTAAATATCAGATCCGCACTGATATTCCGAACATCCTAAAGAATGTGTTTTTGCATTCTACTACACTCTAAAAAATGCTGGACGAACCCAGCAATTGGATTGTTTTAACCCAGAGATTGGGTTGTTTTAACAATTTCCCATAGTTTTTCTATGACTGCTGTGCTCACATATTTTGTCTTTCGTGCTAGGAGACATCTTTCTTGCATTTTTAAGCACAAAACATTGTTCTTTGTGAATGGCCTCTTACTCGTGTGATCGGCTAAACTGCTTATGTGTCTTTTATGTGGCTGAACTCTGGACTGGACGTAACTCCTCAATATCCTTGCATGCTCAGGGAATTCCTAAACTTGTTTAAAACCTCCTGCCAAACAATTTTTGCCGTGTCAAAACGTCCTCCTCTTTCTCGCCTTCTCCCGCTCGCTGTCTGTTTGTCTCCCGCTCTCACTCATCGCAGATACTCCCATCTGTGGAATGCAGAGAGCTGCTCTTCTGTCTCAGGGAGCAAAGGTCACAGCACTGGCCCTTGTTATTTCACCCTAAACATCACATAAAGATATCTCAACATCATCCTAATGTATTCCTCTCAGCAAAAAGGAAACCTTTACGCTTGCACGCAGTACACCAGCATTCATAATGGTTCAATTTCAGCACAAATTCTGTTATTTAATGAAATAAAGTCTGAGAATAGAAGAGAGTATTATACATGCAGATATCAGTGAAATAAGCAGTCTTAGTTGGCCGTTTAACAGATAATAGGAAGCATTCCCAGCATGGAGTTAAATATCTCATAATAATATTTCTAAAGCAACTCAGGGGAACTGTCTTGGAAGATGAAGTGCTTACTTGAAAGCATGTGTTTTGTGTGATGGATTATAACAAAACAAATAATAACTTAAAACTCATTTGGCTTGGTTTCAACCTCATTTGATCATAAAATGATGCTGCGTAGCTCTGTAACTAATCTACTTGAAAAACCTGGTCCTCTAATAAGGACTGCACTGCGCAAAATTAAAATAGCTCTACTTCCATGATATGAGTTATCCTTTTCTTTATTTTAGATGTGTTTATGCATATATATACGATTATATTTTTAACACATTTTATGTTTGCATGCAAAATGTTCACATTGATTCACTTTTTAATCAAAAGAATTTAACTTTTGTTTAATTGAAAAAAAGCTTTTTTTTGTACATAACAAAAGTAGTTTTGTTATACTCAAAAGTGAAAAACAACACGCAAAAAAACCCATAAGGAAAACAATACTGTTATAACTGTCACTTACTGTGAATGCAGTGGCATGCAATTTCATATATACACGATAGCCAATTTTGTATAAATTATATAATTTTGTATTCTACACAGGAAAGAAAATTATATGTGTGTAGACATACATAAGGACATAATTATGTAAACTAAGCAAACGTGATATGGGTTCATCAAATTCTGAATAATAGCTAATAATAATACATTATTATGATTTTTTTATGGCACAGTTTAAAATAATTTTAATAACATTAATCTATGCTTATGCTATTAAAATAAATAGAAAGGTAATGGAACTTTGATTCATATTGACATATTAATATTTCTACTGTGTTTGTGAATCACTTATCAAATGTATATTAAAGTGTCTCCTATCTACAGCAGTACAGCTGCAGAAAATAATTGTATAACTTTCTCCCAAACTGAGATTCATTTTGCATTTTCTCCAGGAGGCGGCACAGCAGTCGTTTATGATGGAAAAGTTGCTCCGGGCAAACGATATGATGAAAGTTCCGTTACTTTCCTTCTTTCTTTCTCTCTCTTTCTTCTTTTTCTTTCTTTTTCTTCTCTTCTCTAGCGGGAAAGCGTCTCTTCTCTCCTCCTCCTCACATCACATCCGGCTCAGTTTCTCGAGCAGTTTGGACTCAGTTACAGTGCAGCGTTATGAAGTTCGATTCATTTAAACGAATCGATTCGAGCGGACGGTTCGTTTCAGTGACTAGACTCACTGATTCATGTGATTTGTCGTCTAAAATTATTCTTAGAAAAACCTTTGTGGCATTTTGAAGTGTAGAAAGTGTCTACGACCTGTTTAGAAACGATTTACCGAATTATTATTCTAGTAATATCTTAGGTATGGCGCACGAAGCATTTAGCTTATTATTTTTGTTTGTGTTTAATGAACGTCTGTTTATTCACTGTGTTTTCGTTTACGTCACTTAACTCGTAAGTTACGCTTCTATCATGTCACTTAACGGTACCTTAACCATATAGCCGAGTGATTCACAAACGCTTCGAACGTTGGTTCGGATGAATAATCAAAAAGAACCGGTTCAAACGAACGGTTCATTCGCGAATCGGACATCACTGTTACAGTGAGTGAAGCAGTTTTAAGAGGCTGCTGTGGATCTACTGCTGATATGGAGACTCTTCCCATCCACAGACACTGATCGTGCAACTTTAGTGAGCTGACTGGACGGATTACGCACTTTCATGGCTGCTCTCCTGTCACATTAACAACTCCAAACATGTCCAAAAGCCTGAAGAAGAAAAGTCACTGGACTAACAGAGTCCACGAGATAGTGTTAACCAGGGGTCCGAGTGGTGATCTTGGGTTCAAGCTGCAGGGAGGCGCGGAGAATGGACAGTTCCCCGTTATTGGAGAGGTGAAGCCGGACAGGGGCAAACTGCATCAGGACGATTTACTTCTAGAGGTGAATGATACTCCAGTGGCCGGACTGACCATTAGGGATGTGTGGGCTGTGGTCAGGCACTGCAAAGACCCTGTCCGACTAAAGTGTGTCAAACAAGGTTAGTCTATCTATCTATCTATCTATCTATCTATCTATCTATCTATCTATCTATCTATCTATCTATCTATCTATCTATCTATCTATCTATCTATCTATCTATCTATCTATCTATCTATCTATCTATCTATCTATCTATCTATGTGAGTATTGACTAACATAACGTTACCACACTTTTATTGTAATAATAATGTAGGACTACATTACAACTACATCTGTGTGTTTTTTCACGTGAGCATGAACTTTTGCATGTATAATTGTGCATCCAATTGTAACCTAAGAAGAAAGAACTTGTGTTGTTTAAAGTTTCACAACTGCTCGGACTCGCGCGTGAAAGCTGTTAGTTTGTTGCTATAGAAGCGGAGTAGGTGTTTCTGGAAAGGGGGGCGTGTCCATCGCTACAGTAGCGCGTCCTGGTTATGATGTTACGTCATCATCACGTTTACAACGTCATTGCGCTGCATGCCATATTCCATTTAATGTTTGTAAACTTCTTGCTACATTTACCTAAATTGAGCTTTTTTGTTGACACTGAAGGTTTATCTTTCCGTTGTCCTTCAGTTTAGTCTGTGTTATCAGACTGTAATCTGGTCTTTGTGGGTGTGCCACGGTTCTGAAATACATCATGACATTACTATTTTCCCAAAAGGCTTGTATCTGAACCTCACAATCACACTGTCATGAATGATGCCAGTTAAGTTAAACAAAGTGCCTTATCCTTTCTGTTTAGTAGCAGACCCATAATTGTATGCATTTCGTCTTCTTTAAGATTACTGGGTTAGCATGTGTGTATGGCAAATCTTCCTTTGACTTGTAGATTTTGCATTTCAAAACCCACCTTCAGTAAATGTCTTAGAGGGTTTAGAAACGTTTGATCCAAGGCCCCTTAAATATGACGATTAATGGTAAAATTGAAACATTCGTTTTTAAGAGTAACAACAAAAATAGCCTACTATATAAAAAACAAGATTAATACCCTGATTTCCAACAAGTATATAGTATTGTTAGAAGGCAGAACGAAAGAGTAATAATGTAGAATTTGGTATGACTTTTTTCTTTTTTTGTGGACTTTCGGTCGGTTACTGCCTCAGTTAGGTAAAATATAAGATTCTATATATAATTCATAAAAAAATACTCCTAATAATGACTTAGTGTATAACAATGGGAACCTTTCTCATAATAATATCTTCTCATAATGAGAAACTTTCTCATAAATATGACTTTACATATTATTTTTAGAAAAGTTCTTATAACAAGAATTAGTTGACATAATGATAATCTCATATTCAGAAAACGTATCATAATAATGACTTATCTCATAATAATGAGAAACTTTCTCATAACAATGAAACTGTTAACATCAAATAAAAATAAGAAACTTTCTCGTAATAATGATCATGAGAAACATTCTCATAATTATGACAACATCTAAAAATAAAGGGAAAAAAATCTTTAGAAGGCAGAATGTTTCATTTATGATAATTAGTTGACATCTCATAATAATAAGAAATGTTCTATTAGTAATAATGTTATCATCTCATAAAAGAATAATGATTTAACAACTTATCATAAGAAGCTTTCTCATAATTACTAAATATCAAAAATTATGAGAAACAATATCTTTAGAAAGCAGAATGTTTCAATTATAATACAGTATTTGGTAAATTGAATTGGTGAAATTTACTGTGGACTATGGGAGCCTGTTTCCGTTTCAGTTGAGTGTAAGTTTTATTCTGTAAGTAATAGCAATGAAAAACCTACTTTTAATCTACTTGATATCTCATAACAATTAGAAACTTTCTCATAACAGCGACTTAACGCTATTAGCGCATAATAATGAGAAGCTAAGTTAATATTATGAGAATGTTTCTCATTATGAGATGTTAAGTCATTGTTACTAAGTCTAAGTGATAGTTATTTGAGTTTTAGCAAATCTTTTGTTGTGAATTTTGGCCTTGAATGATTATCACTGAACATTAAGAAGTTAGAGGGCCTACATTTTTAAAAAGAGGATACATTTGATATTGCCACCTTGTTTCGTTGCCATGACCTTTGAATTTTGCGGTTGGCACAACAAAATGAAGAGATCAATAACTTATATGAAGCACTTTCAGTTACAGCACTCAATTTCAAGTCGCACCCTTTGCCCTCAACACAGCAATGCTTGTTCAGCTTTAGAGGGTCAAGGATGTGCTGTATCATTTGTATAGCAATAACAAGCACACTTTACAAAACCTAAAAAATATCCAAACCTTTTGGCCTCATAGTGGGAAGTAGCACTATTGTAATTCAGTGCTTTTATTTGTTTAAATGATTCTTTTACTGTTTTATTTTCACATTTATTAAGTAGGTTAAAAACATGGGTTTTTCATTTTTTAAATATGTGTTTCAATCATGACAACTCTCTGAGAGATTGGCATGGTAATGAATATGGCAATGTTAATGTATTTGGTCTATGCTGCCTGCTTCTGCAGAGCAAGTATGGATTTTCTACTGCTAATAAGATACACAGACATGCTTGTGTGAGCATACTATGTAAGATATTTTGCTGCTGCTGTATAAAGGACATACATCCTGTAGCAGATCTAGGGCAAGTGTGCCACACAAGTCCTGAAAAGTGAAGCCAAAGCGCCTCGATCACCTCCAGGTGGCTGGATGCAGTATAGGTCATAAACCCCGCCCTCTCCATGTAATGTAATGGGACATTAGTTTCAGCCTCAGACGTCACGCCCACGGACTGTTGGCTAAGCGTCTGATGCATACGACAAACACTTCAGGATTTTCGAAGTCGTCGAAAGGAGACGTGCGTGTCGAAAACAAATGTCGTGACGCCAAACTCCCTCATAGAAGAAGAACACTGTCGTGTTTACAACTGTGACAATGAGCGCTTACCAGGATCAACTACATGCTGGATTTTCAAAAGTACGTGAAGTTCGGCTCCATTGTTGCAGTAAACTTGAACAACGTTTTTAAATGAATAATTTATAGATGCATACCGGTCTGTTATTGCAGGGACATCGACTTTACATTTTCACACCCCTAAAAATGGAAAGCAGAACTGTGATTGGTTTCGTTACATGTCAGTAAAACATCCTCTTGGGCGGTCCTTGCCCAATGAAAGCTGCAATAGAGTCCGGACTAGGCTTACTACGACAGTCGATGTTACCGGTGTTCAGGCGCAACACCAATTACTTAACTTGCCCACCGCAGAACCGCCCCCCACCGTCATTTAGATTTTTTAAATAAAATAATTTTGTTCAGTTAGAGAACAGACACTACGAATAAAAACTGAACATGTCTGCTCACAGCGTAAGCCAAATTCTTTTAAAAAGTTTGGTTTTAGTTAGTTATTTGATGTTATAAAAACGGGGGTGTGATGTTATGATTGACAGCTTCTGTGAGCAAAGTAGTCACTTAGGCACTAACAGACATTTTTCGGGAACTTCAGGAGAAGATTGGAGATTTAACTTTAATTTCGACATTTTTATGACTGTTTATTTCACAAAAAGTTCAGGGCCATGCGATTGATTAGACGTAAGCAGTCTATGGGCGGGACCTTGATATCGCGGCTCCACTTCGCGCTCACTACTGCGCAGACTTTTGACTCAAGATGTCAGTGCCATATTTGGACAATGGCGGCTTCACTTACTACAATGGAAGAGAGTGAAGGTGCATCATCCATCATTTTTTACAGTCTATGATCTAGGCAGGTGGGAGGGGGAGGTTTTTTAAAGGAACTCTGATAGTACTCCATAGGACTAGCCTGCAGCAAACAATGAATACGACAATTTAAATGTTGCCCAAGCAATCTCATTGGCTGCAGAATCAGCAGAGGCCAATCAGCTTGTGCCATGTGTTCATAATGCGATTGCTTGCAGATTGCATGTAAAGGACCTATCAGCCTGTGGCCTCTATATATATATATATATATACACACACAGTGTGTGTGTGTGTGTGTGTGTGTGTGTGTGTGTGTGTGTGTGTGTGTGTGTGTGTGTGTGTGTGTGTGTATGTGTGTGTGTGTGTGTGTGTGTGTGTGTGTGTGTGTTTGTGCTATAGATAGTATCTATGATTTCATACTGGAAGTTAAAAAGTTTGAATTTTTCTTGAAGTATATTTTTTTCTCAAGTGCAGTAGCAGGGGCCTACTTGATATTCATTGGACACAGTAGTAGGGCAGACACAAAACTGTGGTCGGTGTGGTCAGATGCCTAGGTAAGTACCCTAAGATGAGATGTCTGTAGCATTCATCTGTAAAATAACAGGTTGTGAAACACACACACACACACACTTACACAGCCTCCTGGGATGACCTGGCCAACTTTTTGATGTCTGGTTTTTGAGTTATCTATGAGACCGTTTGATGAAATCATTTTTCATATTACTTTGGAATGCTGCAAGGCGACCTTTAAATATGGTTTTGTCACAATATCATAATTATGGCACTGCACATTATTGTATTTATGTTTCATTCATCCCCTTGGGAAGGATGATATGAGGTTGACATTAATTGTCATCTCTCAGCCGCCAGTTATAATTGTAAATTTAATTTCAGATTAGAAGATGTAATTATAATCATGCCGCTGATTTGATGTGTTAATGCGCAATGCTTCTGGTCATTTTCTCTCCTGTTTGCTGTATTCTTTAACCCTGGACACTGTGTTTCATGGTCCTCTCTCCACCCACTTCTTGACCTACCAATCATGTAGGCCACATGCTAGTTTAAACCACACCAAGACATCTGTATAACTGGGATGTGACATCGCATAGATAGCAAGTACACATTTTCTGGTGCTCAGTTCATGGGGGTGGGCAAACTTGACTAGAAAGCGTTATTTAAGCCTTGTGATGGAGCCGGGCACCACAGCAGCCGGAAAGCATGACATCATACATGTGTGGTTGTGGGATCTATAAACCTAGACTCTTGACATGAGTTTAGCTTTTCACTTGGCTGAATACAAAGAAAAAGACTACAGCTATGTAGTTTTTGCTATGCACATGAAGCATTGCTTAAATAGTGTGGCTTTTTTAAAAAGAGGTATGCAGTTACTTTAAGTGACTGGACTCCAAACTAGTTGTGGGAATTTTGATTTATCTCAACGACTTGATTCTTTTGAATCTGTTCAGATTCATTTACTGGTGCTTTCTGGAGGTTACACTTACATTGTTAAATCAGAGAAGTAGAGTTGGTGAGAAGAGTCTTTTTGTGAATCATTGTGTTTAGGTCATTGTTTGAAGTGTCAGAATTTGCTTTGGTAAATTGTAATTTTGACATGAAACAATTATGGCATAAAATGTCGAAATTCTGAGATTCATAATTATGAGTTTTATGCCATAGTGATCTCCGAAATTATGGGATACTAAGTCACGAGATCGAAATTATGACAGAAAATACAATTGAGATAAAAAGTCATAACAAAAATATATATTCTTTTCCATAAGTATGACTGTTTTATGGCATAAACTGTCAAAATGATAAGATACTAAGTCAAAATGTTTATGTCAGAATTATGATTTACCAAAGCATTATTATTGAAATTATGATATTATGAGTCATAATAAGATTATAAAGTCAAATGTTTTGTCATAGTAATGACTTTATCTCTAAACTAAAAAGTCATTATTATGACAAAGTTGAAATAAGATACTCAGTCATAATGAGATAAAGTTGAAATTGTGAGATAAAAATTCTAATGTTTTTGCCATAATTATGACTTTTTTATCTCATAAATGGATCTCTTAAATTGTTAAAATGAAAAAGGTTATAATTATGACAGTCATAATTAGATAAAGTTGAAATTATGAGATAAAAAGCCATAATTATGAGATAAAAGTCAAATGTTTTTGCCATAATTATGAATTTTTATCTCATAATTTAACTAAAAAGTCATAAATATATCAGTCATAATGAGATAAAGTTGAAATTATGAGATTAAAAGTCATAATTAAGGCCTAAAAAGTCAAATGTTATGACTTTTTTATCTTTTGAACTATTCCTTTTTATCTCACAATTTCAACTTTGCCATAATTATGTCTATTTATGTTAAGTTATTTATGGTTCTTCTTTGGCATAACTGCGAAATGCCCCTTTTGTAACCTTTATTTTTTGGAGTGTAGAATTGATTTTAAACTGATGAACAATAAAAATGGGCAAAAATCTTATGTACCTATATTGAAGCAGATACCTGAGTTATATATTTTGATTTGAGCAGGTTAGCGACCGCCTAGAAATGATCCAGAACAACAATGCCGTAGGATTCAGATTCAGAACATCTTAGCAACCGCATAACAACTCTCCAGCGTCATGGCAGCGAGTATGTAGAAGCGCGTCTCACATTTTTTTTAGAAACGATAATGTCTACTTTATGTTTATTTGCAGCGAACCGACTGCAGTGTTTGTTTATGGGAGCGCAGGACCAACTGCAGTGTATGGTGTATCTCTGGGAATTGAGTAGACTCTAGCCTCAGGAAAGGCAGGAATGGGTTCCACCCCATCTAGATGAGTGAGAAATGTATTGATGTATCTCATTCATAGTCTCAATCTCTATCCTGCCCGTGAATACTTGTCTCGTCATATGTGGGTTCTGTCCCCCAGTAGTTTGCATGGCACCCTGGTGCTTGTGTAGTAATGATGTGCATGCAGTCACCCAGAAATCCTGCACTGGTCAGGAATATTGGACCGCTGGTGATCTGGAACTGTCTTCCGCCCTCAGCACTTTAGTTATTGTCAGTCTGCATGGTGCAACGCCCATGAGAGGGGTCGGAGTTTGTGATAATGGAGAGTCATTACTCTTTAACACTTGCTCCCTCTCTCCATCTCTTAGTCTTTCACTTTTCGTTCAAGTGGGAGGTTCTCTCAAGGGAACCAGCTGTGGTGTTTTTAACCGTAGCAGCAGTGAGCCCTCTTTTTTCTTCCCGTCTTTTTCTTGATTTTTCTCTTACACACTCTTGATGTGTTCTATATCTAATACATGATCAAAGGTTATATATGACATATCAGAGCAGAACTCAATACTGTAGCTACTGTACGTGATTCCATTGCCTGAATGATGGCTATTCCATTGCACCTTTTAAAGAATGAATGTTGCTGGGGCCATTGAGCAAAATGATAAATTTACATTTTTGTCAGTTAACTTTTATGTGTAATTGTTAAAAGATTAGTAAAACCACTGGAAATTAAAAATAGCTGTCCAGGTATCACAATCTGATAACCAACCCAGCCATGCAAAAAATTATTAAAAATCAGCATATTGTCTTTACATTTTAGTCTATTTTGTATTTTGTCTATTTAGTCAGTTACCAATCCATAATATAATATTTAATAATCTAATGTATTGTAATCTAATTTTACTCTGTATCTAGCCAACATATATTTTAGTGATGAAAATAATATCTATAGGTGTCCCTGATCAATTAAAAAAATCAATACAAATGTTTGACATTTTATGTAATAAATGTGATTTACTAAGGCATGATTTACGAAATCATGAGATACTACTCATAATGAGATAAAAAGTCAAACACATAAGATAAAATGTCACAGGTACGAGAAAGGTGTAAAATTTTGTCATAAATAATTATGAATTATATTTCATAATTTAAACTTTGTCACAATTATGATCTCATAACTCTGAAAACCATTTTGGTTTGTTCACCAAAATGTATATAATAATTAATAATACCAATCTAATATTTTGTAAGTTTCACTCTGTATCTAACTAATAAATCTTTTAGTGAAGAAAATATGTCAATGATTAATTTAATAATTAAAACATGTAAATAAGTAACTTTATAAATACATGTATCAGTGTTTCTAAACCAAGGCCAGGGCTCAGAATGACTAATCTAAAAAACACAAACTTTTTCATTAAAGAACAAATTTCTTGAAACATAAGAAATTAATGAATCATGTTAAATAATTTAAAGGTGCAGTAAGCGATTTCTGAGAAACACTTTTGATATTTAAAATCTTCCCAAACAAACACCCCCCTTCCTTTATTGTTCCACCCCCGAAATGCATGAACACGCAATGTGAGCAATGATGTCTCTTTATCATAGCCGAATCGAAGCAAAACAATGCTTCGCGAAAAATAAAAATAAAGCAAAGGTAACGAACCGCCCGCTCCAAACGGGACTCGAACCCCGATCCGCCGGCATGAGAGTCGGATGCTCTAACAAGGAGGCTAAAGGCTGCAACCCTTAACATCAGTCGCTAGAGCGTCTCTTGAGGACAGAGGAGTAAGGTTTACTTGCACAGTGACTACCGTTACACTCACCCCCTTCTGCGTGACGGCACCAATGTAACCCCTCCTGTTCGAACCACCCGCTCCAAACGGGACTCGAACCCGGGTCCGCCGGCATGAGTCAGACGCTCTAACAAGGATGCTAAAGGCTGCAACCCCTAGCGTCAGTCGCTAGAGCGTCTCTTGAGGACAGAGGAGTGAGGTTTACTTGCACAGTGACTACCGTTACACTCACCCCCTTAAACCGCACTCCTATCCGGGTCACGGCACCAATGTAACCCCTCCTGTTCGAACCGCCCGCTCCAAACGGGACT
>CM040923.1:14776053-14828553 GCA_023029165.1 Gobiocypris rarus
TCTGGTCTGGTCTGGTCTGACCACATCAATCTCTTTAGGCCACTATTGAAGTCTAGTGTGTCTGATAGAGATCTCTGTGTTGATTGATGCAATGATAATACCATTATTATTGTGTTACCAAGAAACTTTGCATTCGTTCACAAAACTTTTCACACGCTCTCAAAACCAAGTTTTTGGAGTGAACGCAAAAAGCTTTGAAATATAAAGCCCTATTTTAACAATCTGTGCATGGTCTAAAGCGCACGGTGCTAGTGCACATGTCCGAATCCACTTTTGCTTGTTAAACAACGGGAAAAATGGTCGGCACACTCGGCGCATGGTCTAAAAGGGTTGTCCCTAGTCTCTTAATGAGTCATGGGTGTGTTTCGGCCATAACGTGCAATAAGCCAATCAGAGTCTCATCTACCATTCCCTTTAAAAGCCAGTTGCGCTCGCGCCATGGCGGATTCACATTTACATGGCAGCATTTGAGAGCGGAAAGACTGAACACTTCTCCAGAGAGGAATTTACATCGATTCATTTAGCAGACGCTTTTATCCAAAGCGACTTACAACTGAGGAATACAGAAAGGCGAATATTCACAAAAAGTGCCTGAAGGTTTGGACATTGCTTAGAGCAGCATAAGCTAGAATAGGGAGGGAATAGAGGAAAAAAATGGAGGGAGTTTTTTTTTTTTTAAGATGAGGTTAAGTGCTCACGGAAGAGATGAGTTTTCAGCTGTCTTTTGAATGTTGTCGGTGATTCAGCTTTCCGGATGGAGGTGGGGAGATCGTTCATCCAGCAAGGAACAGTGGAGAGTGAATGTTTAAAACTGTTTGTGTGCTGCTGTTTGTGTGCTGCCTGGCATCGCATTGTGCCGGGTGTATGATAGGGCCCATAATCTTTAGCCCAATCTAATTTTCCCCATCCCCATGTCCCTTTGTCAAGGTTCATTAAAATACTGAAATGCACCTTAACTGAGAATGTCATTCATTGAGAAATCAGTAGTTTTCTTTTGTGGTGTCATTGGATCTGTTGTTAACAGGTTTTTTCTTGGCTTCAGGTTTGTATTATGTACGGTAGTAAACAGTGTGCGCATGTGTTCATGGTTTCTTTAAAGAAAGTGTTCAGTAATTAGATGTTAAGGGAGTACAGCTTTTCCTCAGCTGAGTTCAAAGTCTTTCAAAAATAGGCAATCATGTGCCACAATGTGTCCACTTGAACGCCCATCTCCCCCTCGACTCACTGTCAGCTTCTTCTTCCCTGCCTCCTCTCCTTCTCCTATTTCCCACATGTTTTAACTTCCTCCCTGCATCAGTTTGTTTTTAATTAATGCCTACTGTATTATTGGAAGTACGTGAGTCCTGTTGTTGGCTCGGCAGAGAACTGAGGAGGCTTTGTTTACCAGCGCTGTATCTGCTTGTCAAGAGCTCACATGATTAAATAAGTTAATTAACTCAAAACAAGTCTGATTGGAGGTCATGGTTTGAATGAAGGTCAGGGTTCGTACCTAAAATAAGTCTCTTTCACTGAACGATCTCTAAGTTAGATTCAGACTGGAATCACAACACATTAGTACAGCAGACTGCATTGAATAATATTTGTTTATACCCAGAATTTAATGGTCAGGTCAAACCATTTCACTATTATTGATACACTCTAAAAATTGCTGGGTTGTTTTAACTAACCCAGCAGTTGGGTTGTTTTAACCCTGCGGTTGGGTTAAATGTTTGTTTAAGGCAACCCAATCACTGGGTTAAAACAACCCAACTGCTGGGTTAGTCCATATTTGACCCAACATTGGGTTGTTTTTTCCCAAGCATTTTTTAGAGTGTATTATTGGGTAACTGATATTTAAGTGGAGTTATACTAAGCTCAATTACCTCACATGTGCTGTCAATGTTTCAATGCTGAAACTTTAGTTGACTGAATGGCGATAATGTCATTATAGACCATGATTGGCTAATACATTGCTCTTCCATTGCTTTTTTCTTGTCTAATTAATGAAACTCTATATAAACGAGCTTTGAATCAATGGTATAGGGTATAGAGTGTTTGGTAAGGGTTTAGTATTGACCTACAGTGGTACAATAGGTGGACTGATATTAAGGCCTCTTTGCCCATGTGAGGAGCCCATCTCTGCATACATTACCATGAACGATGGGCCGCCATTGTCCTCACATAAAAAGGAATGCACAGTTATTCTAATGGAACGTGGGAAAGGGGATCACTCTCCTTCTTTTACCTCTCTGCCCTGTCCTTCCATTCACTGTTGGTATGCTGCTGTTTGTGAACTCTATCAGTCTTACATTAGTCATTCGAGTTAGTTGGCAGCTCAAGTGTTTGGTCATGTTGTGTGTGTGAATACAAATGCATGCAGGTGTTTGTGAATGCGTGTGCTGTTGAAGTTGGTAACATTGAAATAGCTATCCAAAGCTATTGTGTGCACGTTTTTTTCCATTCATACTTTTGAACCAAACATTTCTGAACCACATTGTTTACTACAGCAATAAGCCCAAAGAAGCTGTGGTTTACAGTGATTTTAGAACAGCTAAGAGCTGTTGTTAGGCATGCTTTAGTACTTACACAGTAATAGACATGCTTTAGTACTTAAAAGGTACACTGAAGTTCCGCACAAGGCCTTGTTGCCGTCTGTTTGTTTGTATGGAAGTGTCTGCATTTTTGCTACTTTTATTACCTTAAAAACTACAATTGCATTCTGATACCATTACTCATTTATTATCTTTACATTTATTATAACTAAAGTTGGATGAGACATTTTCCATTGCACAATTAACTAAATTTATAGGCAACGACTATATTAGCTGAAAAAGCATGCATGGGTCCACATTTAGAACATTTGGCCTTCCATCCACATTTTCAATGTATTGTGATTTGTACACACTAGTTTCTATCCTATATAATATTTAGAAAGTGTTATTATAGACATTGCACCTGGTACAGTCTGTGGAAGCATATTTCCTCTCCTGAGGACAATAAAGTATAAATCTGAAATCTGAATCTGAATCTAGACCAAGTGTAAGAAAACTCTCAGATATTGATTTTGGGAGAAAATTCCCTGAATCTGGTAACCTCTAACAAAGGCAAAGACAATATCAGATGATCACAGGACTTTAAGTAAACAATAAATAATATAAAAGACCACATATACTCAAATTACACAGCTAAAATCCACCACCAGGTCAAGCCCGTGCTCTATTAGTACTTCAAACTTTCTTCTCAGTTTTGAGACAATATTATGGGGATTTTTAAGGGTCTTGCTTGTTATTTAATGTCTGAACTTTTTAATGTCTCTCTCTCTCTCACTTGCTCCCTCACTTTTACCCGCGCACTCTTTCGTGCTCCTTTAATCGAGGTCTGAAATTTATATTCTATGCTGTTGGCTGGTGGAGAAGTTCAGCCATTGACTTATGTAGGTCAGAAGGTTTAATTGGATCTCACTTTACTGAGATGGAGCCCTTTGTCTAAACGTGTGTGAATGCAAATGTGCACACACACTCTGCAAATTGAAGGCTGCTGTAATTTAAAAAAAACAATATAATCTTTACCGCATTGCTGGTCTTAGTGCTTAGCATCATACAGGAGATGAAAGCACGGAAATGCAAAACAAGCCGAGAGGTTTAGGTTTTCAAATACACTGAGAAATCTCCCTAAGTTGCTGCCAATGAAAGAACCACAGCGTAACTATTATGGACTTATACTCTGGGAGTCTAATCAAATATAAAAAGTTATTGTGCTGTAAAAGGTTATGGGTTTGTTGGGAACAAACAGCAGGAGAAATGAAACTTATACTACAATCTTAAAATCTTAAAACGTATTGTTGGATGTTACCGCGGGGACATCCCTGGTCCCTTCGTTGCCACACATTGCTATTAAAGTGAACAGCCTATCACTAAACACCTTAGAGGAACTTCACTGTCACCAAAGTCCCTTTCAAGGGATGTCAGTTCACTTGGCGGCCATATTTGCAATGGTTTTGCCAGCTTTTATGGCCATGCAAGACCAATTCATGTTTACTTAAATGTGAAAATACTGAAATCTCCAAACTTCTTGTCGAACTCACATTTAAAAAACATATTTCAGGAAACCAGCAACAAAAAATGACACAAACTGCAAACTCAAATTTCAAGGTGACAATGCACGTGCATTCCCGAGCGCAATGTTTTTTGTTTCTAACCTAATACCAAATAAGAGTACAGTGACAAGTGAACCGATTCAGGTTTCTTCCTCTGCTTTTCACTGTTGCTTAGCCACAATGTCTGTTCTGCCACCAAGGCGTTTTCAGACTGAACAGATGCATGAACAGCCGTTCATGCAAATTAAAATGTTTATCGCACTTAATTTTTGAGGCAAATATTCAGTCTCGGTGTGAAAAGGCCTTAAGGATATTGACTGTTTCGATGGGAACCGGAGCTTCTAACGGCAGCTACAGTGATGCAAAGACTTTACCAACTGGCAGTTGGCTTTTTTATTAGAAGAATGGACTTTTTATGCCATATTGCATGTTACAGTTTCTCCCATTACCGTAAATGAAGCCCATGAGAGAGTCAACTAACACCACACAACAAAAATGTATGATTCTGACAGAGATTGTTATTAGAATCTTGCTAATCTAATGGTTTAAATGCAACTTAAAGGTACACTGTGTACACTGTTTACGCCATCTAGTGGTGAGGTTGCGAATTGCAACTGCTCATCCCTCCAATTCGAAGCACATAGAGAATCTACGGTGGCCGTCACAGAAGCTAGCACTCTGTAGAGCAGTTTGTCCGTTTAGGGCTACTGTAGAAACATAACTGCGCAAAATGGTGACTTCACTGTTAGGGAACCCGTGGTGTATATATAGATAAAAATGTTTTTTCTAAGGTAATAAAATATAATGGTTCATTATGTAAGGTCTTTATACACCGCTGAAAACAGTAATGTATATCATATTGCATTTCTGTCAATAGATCCTCAATAATATTACACACTGCACATTTAAGTGAGTTAGTTTTAGCATGGTAGCTGGTTTTTAAATTACCATTTGCTGCTGCTGATAATTAGCTGGTTGACCATTTATAAACATGCTTGACCACCTTAAACTGGTCATACTTAACCTGTCATACTTCGGTTTTTACTTGTATGTTAGTGTGTGCGTACAGTGTTCCCTAGTGAAAAATAAATATACCAACATGTGTTTTAAAAACATTTATTTTATGCTAAGTATAGTACAAATACATTTACATAATATGTATGTATCATATAAATGATATAATATTTATATCAGTAAGTCGATATGTCAGTAAATATATTAAAAGATTTGTAGTATACTTAGTATGAAATAAACTTATTTTAAATACATTTTGTGCTTTAGTGTTTGTGAGACTCCACCATTCAGGAGATGGAGTCACACCACATGCCCCGAACAAACACTAACAATATAATGTTCATTCCTGTGCTTCTTCAAACCCCACTGCACCTGTCCAGCATGTTCAGTACTGTAATCAGTTTACCCGATTGCTTCCTTAGTCATGAAATGCTGCTCTTTTTTCAGCGCCCTTTAATGTGCTGCTTGAGGAGATCAACGTCAGCATCTTCAGACTCTAGACAGGCTGTAATCATTGACTCTTCAATGTGCACCACTGTAAAAAAGAGGCTCAGGGAGATTGGTTGCTAATTTTAGCTCCACTATAGCACAGATGCTCTCTGCTCTTAGTGGTGTCGAATTGCATCCACTTGCGTGTTTGCAGGTCGTGAAAGCATGCAGGTGTGAGATGTAGGGTTTTTATAGCGTTGCATCCCTCATGTCGCAGAGATCAGTTCACTTGCACACGCACACAAACGGGAGAAGATATGGATATTTAAAAGGATTTTGACATTAGCCTTTCGTGTTTCTACATCTTGTTTGAACCTTGATTTTGTAGTCCAAATGTGTCTAGCTCAAAGATGTCTAGCACAGTTCTCCTCTTTCCAATCGCTCCTTTCTTATCTCTTCTTTCTTTCAGACTGGACTGAATTAACCCCTCAGGTCTGCTCTCTGCGCTGAGAAACTAGGGCAGGGTCTTTGTAAGCAGACAGCCTGACTAAGAGCATTTATAAGTGTGCATGTCTGCAGACATCTCAGTTTCAAAGTCGCCAAGAGGTCAATTAAAGCTCTTTTTCTGTTTGTGCATTTCGTTACATAAAAACAGGGGTCTTGGAATATAGGTAATAATGGACCCGATTGAAAGTGCAGTTACATTTTGCAATGCAATTTGAACCCAATGTGAAATCCGCATGAGGACATTTCTTTGACACTATGGAATTCTTCAAAGGACCAATTCATTATGAATTCCTTAGATGGATTTTGCAGAGCAACGGTAAATATGACTGCACCTAGACAGGAAAAGCTGTTTTGGCGATTCATTATCATGTTAGCATTCATATAGTAATAATTTGCTATTGGTAATGTTATATTGTTAATGTAAGCTAAATCCCCCCTCCCCAAAAATGAAAAGTTTCGTCTTATGGTATAACCCATCATAGACAAGTTCTAGTCTCAGTTTCACAGTTTTTCATATTTTCCTTTTGATTGCTTAATTTAAGGAATATTTCACGTATGTTTCTATAGCCCCCAAATTCACAAATATTACATTATTCTTAAATAATACATTATTGTGGAAGATTAGTAAAGCATGTTATATTTACATATGAAGAACACAACGATTTATATGTCAATAATATTTGTTTTAAAATCTATTATGTCAAAATCTCTAAATAAAGTCTTTGTTGTCCAACACTAGGACGATGATGCCTAAAACAAAAGGTCTGAAGAGAATTAGGTCAACAGAACATTTCTCTAAATCAACCCCACAATGATAATACTTCAAAACTTCCTCCAGACTCTTGAGATTCTCTGATTAAAAAGATTAAGCCTTTTTGATTATTGTACAGCACTTTGGTCAATGCTCCGTTGTTTAAATGGGTCTTCATAAGTAAACCGAGAACTGATTAATCACATATAAATAATTTATGAGAAAAGCCTTCAAATGAAAAATTCATAAAGATTGCATGGATTGTCCAAAGTTATTTCATTGGCATACTATAAGCGGTTTAACCTGTTAGCCTAGTCTATACCCAACACAAAAGTGCAGTTCAGCTCTGGTCTGAGTAATGACTGCAGAGACCAGAGACCTTGTCTTTGTTCAGTCAGAATAGATGACAACAATTACCTGCTAAACTGAATGACAGCCCTCTGGTGCTAATGTTAATTTATGTCAATAGATAGAGAGCAGCAAGGCCACAGATGACTTTACTTAAAGGACGTATCCTTCAGACTATGTACAGGGATTGAATAATTCTCTCAACATAAAAGAGAATCAAATCAATGAGGAAATTTTAGAAAATCATTAGCGTTAAGCATAAAAAGACACCATGTTATGTGTTACCTATTATCCTAGCTAAGCTCTTAAGCTGCTTTCTCTATTAATATTTCATTTAATTTTGAGCAGTTCCAATCCCAAACATCTTTTGTTAATTCCATCAGCTCATTTGGGCTGAAAGAATGTCAAATAAATAACAATACTGTCTTCCTACTTTGTTCTATGTGACTGATATTCTTCTATTTAATAAAAAGATAAAACGATTTGACACATTTTTATCAAAAAAGTACACAACAGGACCTTAAACTCTTTCCCCATTAGCGTTTATTAAGTTTCCTGTCAGCACCAGCATTTCCGATCATATTCACAAAACTTTCATGGCCCCCAGAATATTTTGTTGTATGAATATCTCGACTGTCAATATATCAAAACAAAGCCTCTGCTTGAAAAAAAGATTATATTCTAACTTATTTTATCAACACTTGAATGTGGACATGAAAAAAAAAAAAGAAATCAAAAAATCACATTTTTGTCAAAGACTTTAATTCATAATGATGATCAAAACATAGATGGAGTAGAGTCAACCCAAAGCTTCACAGTTGTATACGTCTTTGTGGGTTTGACAAAAATTGATTTATAAGCTGCTAAATATTTGATGATTACGTTAGCTTATGCTGCGTTCCAGGCAGGTTTTTAAGCCCGTAAATTACGACTCCAAACCACGACTCTCGACTCTGTAGCGCTATAGGGAAAGTCTCGCCAAACTGCCTGAGAAAGCATGGCGGACCGTACGGGGCTTATGCTCATTTACAATCATTTCTATCGCCAGAGGTTCTTACTCCTTGCTTATTTGAGGGAAACAGAGGAGAAAAAACAGCTCATGTGTGAGCTGGCTATGTGACGTGACAGCGCGTAACTACATTGATCTAGTACGAGTTCACGAGTGGGATCTTAAGTCACGGGTTTGAGTGCCGTTCCAGTGCACTTATACGGGTAGAAGGTTGGAAAAACACGGGTTACAGGTTGCCTGGAACGTGGCATTACTTGTCCGTTACCAACTTCTATCTGCTCCTGGTTTTATGCTTGAGCATGCCGAATTTAGCCAATGCAACAGTTTGTCTACAAATTGGGAAATTGAAGTGAAAATATTCATCATTTTAAAAATAATAATAAAATAAAAGCTGCATTATGAGTTCCCAGCAAAAAATGGTATGCTATTCAGTAGAATCTAATATAATAATATCTAAATATTATGTTTTATTTTAGTTAGCCACTGTTACAACCCTGGTCTAAATAAAATGTTCTAAAAACCTGTTTTGACAGTTTCGTTCCCTTGTTTCACCATAAACACAATGAAGCAAAGTCTTCAAGGTTGGGCTAGGCCAAAACAATAAACAAAATGGCCACTGAATACACCCAAATTATAGCTAAATAAATCCTAAAAAAAGAAGATATAGTACAGTAGTCTCACCTAAATCCCTGGCAGCACCAAACACAGGAGAAAAGGTATATACAAAAAATAAAATGGCACCCAACCCCTACCGCTTCAGTAATAAAGGAAAAATTAGGTATATACACTATTTACAGAAAAAAGGCAATGAAGAAACAAAATGACAAGTGGAACACTAAACAGGGACAAAAGTCAAAATGAGGACACTTTACAAAAGTAGAAATGAAAGAATTTACACAGCTTACACCACGTCAGCATCCACGGTGTATTTCAATGGACTCTCCTCTCCATTCGACCAATCCCAGGGTACGTATTGGAGCACATTCAATTAAGGGAGAGAGAGAGAGAGAGAGAGAGAGACGCACACATCCCCACAGCAATACATCTTCAGACGTAACACTACCGATTTAAAAATAGTTTATAAGTAGCTTCAAGAAATATAAATTCTGCAGATGTTTCCAAACTGTGACATTATTGATTGTTCGGAAACATTCTGAAAACTGTCAATGTCCTTTTTTTTGGGTCCATTTCCTTTTGGTGACGCCAGTGGTGCTTCGCCTTTCAGTTTAAGTGATTGAATGCGTTAGTTGGGTTTTCTCTTGGCACAATGAATTCATTTTGGCACAGTTATTTTTGGCACAGCTGGGTAGTGTTTTGTAGCAGAATTTATTTTACATTCACCCAGCTGGAAATGCCTTGTAGTTGGACACACTGTAATCCATAATTGCAATGTGCCTTGGATCAAACACTTTCTCTTCTGGATGTGCTCCTCTTTCTTCCTTCCAGCTCCAACCTTCTCAGGGTGTTTTTTCTCTGCCATTGTTGCCTTTTTCTTGCTCACTGGGGATTTTTTACACACTGATATGTATGGAAATGCTGTAGTGTTATAATATGCAAAAAAGAATATGGAAATACAGAAATTTTAATTAAAAAAGTTCATTCATCATTCAATCTCAGCAGAGATTCTACTGCTTGATTATTTTCCTTTCATATATGACCTATAACCTGATGACCAACCTAGGCTCATTGAGGAAAAAACGTGTCTCTACCTACGTTTGTACAAATCTCTACAAAGCATACTTATACGTATAACTGCAGTTTCCATCTGAAATGAACATAATTTATGATTACTGGTGCAGATTATTGATTAATAAAGATTAAATTTCACATATTTTCTTGCACAATACTATGTTAAGATGCAAAACAGTGTGAAACATGTCAACAATAGTGCATTATTTGTAAATGAATACTAAGTATAATAATACGATGATTACACCACATAACCAGCTCCACATTGTTGGCTTTTCTAATGTTATAAACTTGCTCAGTAGCTCACCTGGGACAGCGGTGCACATATGATGTCGAGCGCTTGGTTAGAAAGTCCTGTAAAACAAGCTTAAATGGCACAACTGCATTTTTAGCTCACGTTTCTGTTGCTCACAATATCAGTTATAGATGTAGGTTAGGGTTTACTGTGCTCTATCATGTTTTCAAACCTTTTAGTGCCACTCTTCTGACATTTAATTTCCAGACTGCCACGATACATCCCCCCGTCGGGTCATTTTGACCCGAAACTTTATTTTTATTTTTATTGAGTTTTCATCTGAGTGGTCCATAACCCTAGGACTTTTGTCGCACTTGAACCATGAATACACAGTTTTTTTCTTTTTACTGGATTCGAGGAGTTTTGTGCTTGAAAAAAGTAACAAATCAATTTGACCCCCTTAGGAATGAATGGAATGCGACGAATGCTTCAGTACACATAGAAAAACCTAAAAAGGCTCAAAATTCTAACAAAAATTGCAAAAACTTTGCATTTTATTTTTATTTTTTATAATTTCTACATGTGTATCTGAATACATACAGAAGAGAAATTACTTTAGGACCCAGCGGAACAGCTCACATTTGCTAATATAGAGCTATATAGGCCATCTAGTTGCAAGAGGTCGGCAAAGACACCTGATATAAGATATTTTGAGCAGAATTAAAAAAAGTTATGCAAAAAAATATATTATCAAAATTAAACGAAAAATACGATTTCTGGAAAAAAAATTATTTTAGGGCTTTAGGTCATTTTGACCCGCGAGGGAAGGATTTGTTACAAAGTGCAAGGGAGGGATGGCTTTTACAACTGTACATGGTTTTAGTGCCACTCACTCACGTTTCACTTTGAAAGGGTTGAGAAATGTGCATGAAGCAACACTCTGTCTCCATTAACTGAGATAAATAAAAACATATCGTTTGAAAGGACTCTTTCATATGTTCTAAAGTTTCAAAGCTCAATATGAACACTGCAGTACCCTGTTTTACATGTAGGGGCAGTGCTTTACAAGCTGAGGACACACAATCCACTTAGACTGGAAAAATAATACCACTCTATATAAGGACCAAGCGAAAACAATTGTCACCATCAGTCTGTTTTATGCAGTGCTATTTGCTTGTGAGGAATATGTTTTTTCCCCCTAATTGTCAGTGTTCCCAGCTGAATAACAGCTATTCAGTCAGACATCCAGGATAGCAAAACAACAACAATATGGGTTATGTGCAACAAAGTTCTGTATTCTGTAAAACAGGTTGCATCGCTTTCAGATCAGGTCTTTTGTATGTGCTTTGTTAAATATTAAGCTATTTTAATCAAGATGCCTTCAAAGTAGCGGATGCACTGAGACCTGTTTTCCTGTTTGTTCATGTGACGCTCGGGATACAGCCTAGAGCACAGTGTTCACTATGCCACTATAGCATTGCATTAAAATCAATGCAATTTATATTATTCAATGGCTTCTCTTTGCAAGTTAATGAAATTGTTTTTTTCTATGGTGATCATTATACTGCATCTCTAGAGGATGGCAACATGTATTGTTTCCTCTGTTCGAGTAGGTCAGCAGTTTGTGGATTTGTGTAATGGTTCAGTTGGTGCAATATTATCAAAAACCTAATGGCACCTGTGTCCATGATGAAAGTAAATGCGACCTACTGACTCCTCACACATGCTCAATGTGTTTCTGGGACTCTGGTAGTCATGGTGCAGGGTAAAACCGCCATTAGACTAATGCTATAAATGATTCAACTGCGTGTGAAGCACCACCAGTGGACACACAACAAAAGATTGCCAACAGAGTAAGTCTGGAGCCGCTTTTGGCTGGGCTTTCGGTATTAGATTGTGCTGGCTTCTAATACAGACAGTTTACAGTGCTTTTTATGTGTTGGGTTTCAATTTGTCAGATAATGTTATTTCAGCTTGGCTTTGTGTGTGTATTTTAGTGTGCATCTTTTTTATTACAGTTTGCTGCAACATACTGCTTTTTATTGCGATGGCAAAGCTGAATTTTCCGAAGCCATTACTTCAGACTTGAGTGAGTGTCACATGATCCTTCAGTTGATTTGGTGCTAGAAACATGTCTTGTAAGTGTTGTTAAAAGTATTGATATTTGATATTTATCTACTGAAATATCTGAAATAGTTACAATACTCCTTTTCTGCAGTATTGATACACCAATACCGGGACTACATTTCCCATAATCCCTTGCCCGGACTCATCAGCCATGATTGTTTTCAGCGGTGTCTCATTAAGCTCATTAGCCCAGCCTATATAAACCATGTTTACTCTGTTACAGACTGCTCAGGAAGACACAGGTAGAGGATCCAAATTCAGTTTTATTGGGTATTCCACAATCGTAGTCAATCGTTGTCCAAACAAACAGACACAACAAGGCAGGGGACACGGGCAAAAGGGTAGTCGAGAAACAGGCAAGTAATCCAAAAACCAGAAGACAAGAAACCAGGGAGAACGCTCGGAATTGCAGTGTTATACACTAAACAAGACTTCGCATTGAATGACAGGGTTAATGAGGTTAATGAGACACAGCTGAAAACAATCATGGCTGATGAGTCTGGGCAAGGGATTATGGGAAATGTAGTCTGCGATATATTGGCAATAGTCCGGGGTGGAGTGCCCTCTGGTGGTGATCACGGGGCACTCTCACAGGTGTTCGTAACAAATATGCTCTTGCTATAATATTATCTTCCAACTTTTTCTTTGATTAGTAAAAAAATTGGTTTGTGTTAGCGTTGCAAATATGCTGGCCTATTACAAACAATAGTCTGTGTACGTCACAGTCCACGTAGGCCCTTGACTGTTGCATCAAACTGAAAACCGAAGCATTCTTTTGACTTAAAAATGTTTAGATAGTCAACCTGCTAGGTTTTGGAACTCTTACTATATCCATCCACTTAGAAGAAAAATTATCTATTATTAAAACCATTATTTTACACAAAAATACATGTACAAACATGCTCAATAAACACATGTTTTAAATGCATTTAGACTTTCATTATCTCTCTCGCTCTCTGTCACACACATGATTTAATTTAGGGCTGTCTCAGCCATGCAGATAATTATTTTGCAGAAATATTAGCAGCCTGTTCTTTCTCAGGGAAAATCGTTAGATACCAAAATTAGACACAAAATCACCAGAAACAATGAGCTATTGTCTGTTTTCTAATGGAAATGAGCATATCAATGCACAAGGAACTGCTAAATGTAATATAATGTGTCAGCTGCTTTGAGAAAGGTAGCAACTTTATGAATTTTTTTTGCAAATCTTACCATTTGACTTTGTGTCAGTGCATGCATGCGTGTTGTTTATCTTATTGAGTTGCCTGTCAATGCATTTCATTTCTAACCTCCAAATATTCCCCAGATATGCTTATGAATTTGCCATAGCGACGCCTAAAAATGTGTACAATCATAAAACTTGTTGAGTTGTGAATTGCGTAATTTATGCCAGCAGATCCTTTGAATGTGTACATGAGTTCTTGTCGTATATGTGTGGGTGTGTTTTTGCGTACAAGGTTGTGTTATACCCTCAGTGTGCCAACCTCCTCAACCTTCCCTGGCACTCAAACCCACAGAAAGAATAACAAGCCAATGAAAACGCTGGGTTTGTTCAATAGAGGAACTCTCAAACCCAATGCCCTGCCAGATTCAGTATTTACATATTCAGAGAAGTCAAACTGCGGCCATGTTCTCATTTCATGAAGCTGCCAGGCTTACAGAAGCTCAAATGCCTTTGCACAGACTGTGTAAGGCATGCACTAGTTCTGGCGTTCTGGCCTTGATTCACTCGTTCGATTCAATTCCCTGTTCACATGGGCTTTGTTGACTTCTTCTGTTTAGTCAATCTTATTGACTAAATGGCATTTCAGGACGGTGGAAGTTTTTGAAAGCTGTAGCCTTTACTCTTGCCCTTGCTTTTGTAATCATTTTCACTTTATATGCGAAACATAGGATTCTTTAATGATTGGAAAATTCAGCATTTATTTGGAATAGAAATGTTTTGTAACGTATTTTTTTTTACTGTCAGTTTTGGGGAAAGTTACTTTTCGTTATTTCCTAAAAAAGTAACTAATTGCATTACTTAGTTACTTTCGTGTTACTTTTTCTTACTTGGGCTGGGCTTGCTTGTTTGTTTTGTAAAACAAAAAAGGTCTATTTTTGGCAAATATAAAGGCCCTTTCACACCAAAAGGAAATGCAAATTCACATCTGTACAGTAGAAGGAGGAGCTAAAACAAACCCTTCAGCTGTGGTGCTGTTCTGGATTGCAGTAGAATAGAATTCAGGATAGTAAAAGTTTAACACTTCAGCAATAACAACAAAAATAAAACAAACTTGCAGTTTTGCTTATTAGTATGGTTGAACTGGATCATCGAAAGTCAGCAGCAAAGACATTGGTTCATAAATAAAGATTCAATACATAAAGTATATTTATGTTATTTAGCATATTTAATTATTTCAGGTTTGTGTAATATTCAGAGTTTGTGTTTTGCGTTTTATTCATTTTGTGGAATACTGAATCTGTTTTTGTGCGAGTGAGATGAGTAAATGCTCACATTTAGTCTAGAACTACAATAACTTTAATCCCGATTTCTCTCAACATGGGGACATGAAAGCTGTCAGTCAATAAAAGGGAAAACAAAGTAACTTGTGTTACTAATTTGAAAAAGTAATTTAGAAATGTATTGCAAATTTAAAAGTAATGTGTTACTTTACCAGTTACTTGAAAAAAGTAATCCGATTACATGATGTAAAGCAAGTTACGTATTCAGATTACTTTTTTTCAAGTAACTGGTAAAGTAACAAATTACTTTTAAATTCACAATACATTTCTAAATTACTGTTTACTGTCACTTTTGAATATCTTTGCTGATTAAAAGTATTAATTTATAGGTAACACTTTGCAATAAGGTTTCATTAGTTAACATTAGTAAACTACATTAGTTAACATGAACTAATAATGAATTCCACTTATAAAGCATTTATTTATCTTTGTTAATGTTAATTTAAACATTTACAATAATGCATTATTAAAATCTTGTTAACATTAGTTAATGCACTGTGAACTAACATGAACAAACCATGATCAGCTGTATTTTTATTAACTAACATTAACAAAGATTAACTAATGCTGAACAGAGGTGTTGTTCATGGTTAGTTCATGTTAACCAATGCATTAATGTTAACTAATACAACCTTATTGTTACAGATGAAGCACTGCTACTTGGGTGCAGAGATATAATGCAACACATGCACAACATACTGATTGACGGAAGTTGTGGGATTTCATGTGTTGCGTGATATCTCTCTGCGCCCAAGTAGCAGTGCCTCGCCTGTGCTTCCCCATAATATAGTCCCAAGTTAATATCTGCCTAGGAAATCGCCTAGTCTATTTGTACTCATTGTGAATGCGCAGGCCACAATAAGTAATTAGATAGGGTTTTTTTTATCACTTTTACTCGGGACATGGTAGCTGGCAACATAGGATTCCATTCATTATGCTAAGCTAAGCTAGCGGCGACCCTGCCAAACTAAAACAATGCATGCACTGAGACAAAAATGCATTTGCCAACATATCTAAATGTAGGAACGAAGTTGAATAAGCCCTATTTCTAAAAACGGTGGAATGTTCCTTTAAGTGTTACCAGTTTATAAAAGATAAAGAACATCTTGCTGACACCAAACGTTTGAACGTTATAGTGAATGTAAGTTCATTGATATTGGAAATATATTGGATATTTCATTGTGCATTCGCATTTACCTTATTTTTACATCTAGATCTAATCGTATAGAAAAAATTGAATTATTTTTATGCCAAAGTTATGCCATAACATGAATATAAATACTTAATGATATGTCAGAATTTAATATTAGCCTCCCTAAAATATTGTAAGTCAGATTGGTTCCAAATAGTACATCTCTCCTCAACCGGCCACATAATTTAACTTCATTCATGTTTTTAATATGTTGCGAGATAAAGTTAAATATTAAGGTTTTGGGGTTTGTTTAAATCCCTTTATAAGTTTGAGGAATAGTAATGCTGATACTTGCGTCTTCAGACACCACTAATAAGCTGTAAACGGAAAGTTTGAAAATCCTCTTGAAAATAATATGTAGACCATATTCTCCCCCGTAAAAGAGTCTAAAAAGAAGTTTTGTCTTCTTCTGACTAGTCATGGTGTGTTTCAGCAGGGGGTTGTGTGCTGCTGTGAGGAGCCTGAGAGAGTGATGACTAATGGATAGAGAGAGATATTTTAGAGTGTTAAAAGTGAGTGAGGAAATGACAGTTTAAACAAGTGGGAGATTCTGGCTGTCGAAAGGCCAACATCCGAAAGTTCTGTTTTGGGCCAAACTAACAATTTCTCTCACTTGTTTTGAAAGCGATGTTCAGTGCATGTCATGGAATAGAGTGGTCTGTTTTGCCAGGAATTTATGTGAAATAGAGGGAAACAAGGAGAGAATGGAAAGAAAAAAATGAGTTTCCTGTGAGCTGTAGTCATCACATCCTCTGGATATTAAAGGGATAGTTCACCCAAAAGAAAATTCGGTCATCGTTTACTCAGCTTCGTGTCTTTTCAAAACTATAATACTAAAAGATATTCTCTCTCAGTATATTTTTGTCCATCTATTTGAATGTCTAAGCTTTAAAAATGTATAAAGACATCATAAATGTAATCCGTATGAATCAAGCAGTTAAATCCAAGTCTTCTTCACATATAAACATTGATCACCTTGTTGGTTCTTGCTTGCATGTTGAGCGTACATTCACCATATTTGATGAGTTCTATGCATGTGTGTCGATCTATGTTTATATGTGAATAAAAGGCTAAATTAAAACTGAACTACTACCGCTTTTAATAGTGTAATTTCTTTTCCACCACTGTGTAAAGAATAATTCAACACATTTCGAAATCTCTAAGTGATTACTTGACAGACAGGCCCTATTGATCCTCTCTTCTGATGTTTTATATTGGTCTTCTATATTCTTTTGAATTTCAAAGCCATCTGACAGGCTTAGGGAGAAGTCTAGCTTCAGGGAGACATCTATAGATGGGGGGGGGGGGACTTCTAATTCTTCACACTCAGAGATGTAGTAATGAAAGATTATGACTGATAGCACTGAAAATAACTGCAGTCTCATTTGTGCCAGAATTTTCAGGAAAGTATTTATTTTTTTATCACTTCATTTCAAAAGGTTACTGGTGACCTTTCAAGAAATCATATTTTCCCACCTCAGATCCAAAATGTCATGGCCATAACTGGCATATTACCCCTTAATATACAGATTAATGGTCAATACATTTTATTTCTTCCAATGGCTGATTCTTAACCTCCAATCCTTATTTCAGCCTTATCTTATTTATCACTAAGCCTAAAGTTGAAGCGCTAATGATCACTGTTTTTTTAAGCATCAATTTTGGTGTTCGCCTTAAAATATGAACCATATTTCATAAACGAACAGTACTTTTTCAGTAATGAAAGTACTGATTGTTGTTAGCTGGAGACTATGACCGGATCATTTGATTCGTGAGTTGCTGAATCGAGAACAGATCTGGACAGAACAGATGAAAACGGATTGGGCCAATTCACAAATGAATTGTTTTGTGTGATTTTCAAACCGATTTAGCAGTTCATTGAAAAAACACTATTGCATCTCTTAATATTAACTTGGGACTATATTATGGGGAAGCACAGGCGAAGCACTGCGACTTGGGCGCAGAGATATCACGCAACACATGAAATCCCACAACTTCCGTCAACATACCGGCGTGAATAGTAGCTGGCTATTTTGGGGATTTCATATGTTGCTTGATATCTCTGCGCCCAAGTAGCAGTGCTTCGCCTGTGCTTCCCCCTAATGTAGTCCCAAGTCAGTATCTGCCCAGGAAATCGCCTAGTCTTAATCCACATCGCTATTGTACTCGTTGTGAATACGCAGGCCACAAGAAGTAATGAGGAGTTTTTTAAATTTTTTTAATTATTTTATCACATTTACTCGGGACATGCTAGCTGGCAACATAGGATTCCATTCATTATGCTAAGCTAGCGGCGACCCTGCCAAACTAAAACAATGCATGCAATGAGACAAAAATGCATTTGCCAACATATCTAAATGTAGGAAAGAAGTTGAATAAGCCCTATTTCTAAAAACGGTGGTGTTCCTTTAATATATCAGGGGAAAAAACAATTGCAGCTCTTTTTATTTTACAAAAATCACAATCATTATGCTCCATTTTTCCAAACACAACAAACAAAACTCTGTCATTTTGTTCAACTCTCAGTTGCACTTGGGATGTGCAAATAAAATAAATATCTGCAGAGTTAGTAACACACACAACACTGGAAATGCAAATGTCCTAATTGTTTACACAGTTATATCAATTACAAATACTATAATAAGGGAAGATGTGTAAGAGCAAGAGGTTTTGGAGAAGATAGAGGAAGGGTAATAAAAGTGGAAGAGGTAGAAAGAGATGAGGGGAAATGATGGTATAGAGGAGATGGAGCTAGAAGAGTTTAGGATTTATGAGAAGCAAGAAGAGCTGAGGATGTGGGAAGAGGAGTAGAGTTAGAAGAGATGGTAGAGTGGAAGACAATGATATAAGTGGAAAGAACAAGAGAAGAAAATGGAAGAAGACATGGACAGAGAGGAAGGGGAGAGCTGGTGTAAGAGGAGGGAAGAGAGGTAGAAGGATAGGGTACAGACTGGTTTCAAATTAAATCAGAGCCACCCTAATTGACCATGTCATTAATTATGGTCTTTCCTTGTGGGAAACTGGACGGAGAGTTCAACATTGTGCCACAGTCAATGTCCCTTGACAACAAGTGCTGCAATCCACTGGTGTTGTGGCGCACACCGCTGTCTCTGGGCTGCACAACACAGAAAGGCTTCTAAATTTGAACTCCCTCCCACTTTCCGCAGGGTGATCGGGAACAAATTGAGAGAAATTGTGTAGTTGTTTGGGACTATTTCCAATTTCACCATTCAGCACTGGTGCAAGAGTGGTTTGAGCTACGGCCACATTTCAGGACGGTGTTCCTTCCAGAATATTCTCCTCTTGGAGACGTAAAGTAATATGATCGCAACCCTTACAACCAAGTAAGTCTTCTTCAAACGATGGAAGAGGCCTGTGGAGAAGTTGAGGCACAAGAGCATTCACGGCTTTTCTTTTCCCACGATGCATGACTCGTGAAAATGTTGATGAGATTCTTTGACCAGACGTAAATGAGAGGAAAGATCTATAAAGTTAATTGATTCAGTGATTGCAGCACATTTATTTATTTTAGTGCTGTCGTCGCTTTAACGCATGCGATTGATTTTAAACCCCTTAACGCGTTAAAACAATTGAACGCAAAAAAAATTACAAAAAGCATGTGAACATCTAAGATGTCGGGAGTTTATCACACTGAGCATCTACAAGCACCTGTGAAAGGAAGAAATGTCCATTCTAACACTTTAACCCGATTCTGATCAAACCTTTGAACTCTGGGAAATTTTTCAGTGATCCAGCAAGCAATCAGTCCAAAACAGCGCTAATGTAAAGAAGGCCAGACTGATTACATCAGACATATCAGAGAGAATAGAGACTTTTAGTGAATTATTCATTCCAGTGTGTGCTTTGCTTTAAAACACGAGCTCTGTCATATTCTGTGATTGTCTCTGAAGAGTGCAATTTTGGTGACGTACAGTAAGCCCATAAAAGTTATATTGATGCGCAAACAACAAACCGTGTATAAATGTATTATATAACAGAATTATATGGACTACTTTTTTCGGTTGGTTATTTGGTGTCCTTTTGGAGTCTCCAAGTGTCAATGAAGCTTGGAGAAAATACAGTTTTGTGAGAATCACCCTTCAATCTAAAGCTGGATATAGCAAATTACAACCCGTTCTCACTTCCAAGGCGTCAAAATCTGAAGATGCTAAAGGTGCCAGTAGGCGTCATTTTTCGACGCGCAGGGTGTTCCCATCATTTCAATGAGAAACCTTTGGCGTCATACACAGACGCTTTGGGCATGGGAATGTTATCGTCATGATGAAATTATATTGTGTTATGATTTTGCCATTATGACATGTTGGAGTGTGTTTCTCAATTTAATCAGCCAGCATCCTTTTATTTACTCTAATTAGAAACGTTTGACCATGTAACCCAACCCCATCCCTAAACCTACCCATTTGTGTGTTGTATGATATAAAACATGATATAACAGGCAGATACGACTGCATGCACAATTTATTCAAAAAGTACAAATATTCCAAGTGTTCCGAGGCCAAACGATTAATTTGTGTGAAGGAAATCCCCAAAATCTCCAAGATCATGCACATATCACATTTCAAAAAATGCAGCCCGTTACGTAAGATTTCGTAGTGAAATTGCATTGGCTCGCGTGTGTCTTGTGACCGATTACGTCATGCTCAAGAGTCGTGTGTATTATTTGTGGGTAGGTTTAGGGTAGGAGTGGTGTTAGGTGCTCCAAAATATAAAAGAACCTTTAAATATTCATAAAAGCATGTCTGCTTTTACAAATGCAAAGAGTTAAATGCGTCTTGATCTGACGCATTGGGCAAACAACTGAAATGACTGGAGCACCCAGCGCGTCGATAGTGGCGCCTAGGGGTACCTTTAGCGTCTTAATTGTGACGCGGAATGCACTTGACCATGATTCGGATTTTGACGCCTTTGGAGTGATATCATATAACACACAAATGGGTAGGTTTAGGGATGGGATGGGGTTGGGTTACATGTTCAAACGTGTCTAATTAGAGTATATAAAAGGATGTTGGCTGATTAAATTGAGAAACACACTCCAGCATGGGCACCTTTAGCATCTCAATTGTGACGCAGAAGGCACTTGACCATGCTTCAGATTTTGACGCCTTGGGAGTGCAGAACGAGTTAAATAAGTGTGTTAAACAAGATAAATGGCGTATGCTTAATTTCACGGTAAGTGAACATCAACGAAGTGTGATTAATCCGATTCAAAATCTTAATCGATTGACAGCACTAATTTATTTATTTACTTAGTTATTTTATTTTATTTTTGGGGTCAAAAACTCGTCATTAAAGAACTTTGAAGAACATGAAAAACATGTGTTTTCATTCATGTATTTGTGTATCTACAGCTTACTTTTTTAGACAGAGAACACACTAGTTTTGATGTTACTGTATTTTTGATAAAAGCATTATTAGAATAAAATTCAGTGCTTCATTATGCAGTGAATACTGAACTGTTTTGCCAACATAAGACTGTTTAGTTTGCTGTCTTAATTGTCATGAGAGCTCTACATTCATTTGGAGAAATATGTCAAATCGATTTAGTAACAGTGTCCGTATACATAAAACCATACGCTGTAAGGAAAAATTCTTCATAACGGCACTTTCCACAAAACAAGAAATATTTAAAGTATTGTTACATCACGATGTTTTTAGTGCAAAATAATTTTATTTTAGAAAAATAGACATAGTTAATTTCAGTAAAAGCTAATTTAGATAGAATTTAATCTTTATAACCCATTAAAATATACAGTAATGGTGATTATTGGGTCTTTTTATAAAAATAAAAAATAAATCATGTTTTATTTGAAAATGTCTTTTACATTACACACTAAACAGGTCTGATATAGGATGAGTTTATTTCTGATCATATAATCTTATATAAATATTTCTCTGGGCCAGCTGGCTGAAGATTATTAAATTAGCGTGCAAGGACCTGCTATGGTCTCGTACATGCAGATCAGTATTTATGATGCCATTTGTTTTGCGCCACCACTTTTTATTTGTATATCATCTCAATATGATGAATCCCCCTTTAAAGCTTCCATAGAGGACATCTGTTACAGAGAACGATGATTATTATGCCCCATAATGAGTTCACGGGCAGCACCTGTCTTTATTTAATCTATCATAACATGCAATTTATGAAAACCTTAAATAGGCTGACTGAAGGGTGTGCGTGTGTGTGTGTGTGTGTGTGTGTGTGTGTGTGTGTGTGTGTGTGTGTGTGTGTGTGTGTGTGTGTGTGTGTGTGTGTGTGTGTGTGTGTGTGTGTGTGTGTGTGTGTGTGTGTGTGTGTGTGTGTGTCAGCATGCCAAAGTGCTCTGAGTAAAATAACAAAAGGACAGTTTCCTTCACTTTCTTTCATCTCTTTTCCATTTCTCCAGCTCTTTCTGTGGTGCTGCATAGATCTGAAATATGGATTTTTTAGGCCTCTCTTAAGGTACACATTTTATTACTCAGCAGTTGCTCTTTCATAGATCACAAGACATAATGGAGATCCTATAGCTATGTTTATTTTCAATATCGCAGACATTTCTCCTAAATGTCCTTTTTGGAGACATTAAAATATGTAAATTAGGTCTTGCTAACAATACAGTAAGAGCACAGAGCTATAAAATGGAGATTTTTGATGAGAAATGTACTGAAATCCCTGTTGTTTGCAGTTCTGATAATAGTGTGACACATTTTCAAGATCTCTTCTGAATCCCTAGAGGAGACCTGTGAGATGATTTTTGATTCTTGATTTTTCTTTTTCTGTCTCCTCACGTCTTCTCACCCCAGCATTGAGTTTATGCCTCCAGTAGGAGGTGTTACTGAGTCACAGTTGAGCAGAGAGGAGAGCCACTACTTCTATATAAAAAGACTCTGTTGATGAGAGGAAATGGAAAACAGGAGAGAAAGAGGCTATGAGTGAATGAGAGAACATGGCCAGAGTTTTAATGAGAGAGAAACGATGAAGAGAAAATCAAGAGATTGGATGTAGAGAAAGTAAGCTAAACAGAGGGATGTCGGGATATATAAACAGAGGGAGAAAAAGAATGGAAGAAACAGAGAGGGAGATGAAAAACATATGGGGATTCCACATCATGAATCTTTTATCTCAGCTATTGACTATTCACAAAGAAATCATATGTAGCGGGATCCAGACAGTCTCTTCATCTTTTTTTTTTTTCTTAAAAATCAACACAAACAATAAAAAAATGGAGAATAAGTGTCAAATTTATTTTCAACTACATGCATAACCTTATGCTTTTCATTTGTGTTGTCCAATTTAGTTGTTCAATGTAGAATGAAAACATAAATGTCATAAAAGGAAATCAAAGGTGTGTCATTTCTGCGCCGCTAGTGTCAACTACCCACACTATTGATTGAGACAAAACTTGACATGTTGGATGTCATAACAAACAGAGCTTATATTCTACAAGAAGCCTACAGTTACTTTCACCAAAGGCCAAACTAAATGAAGTGAAACGAAACACAGAACCAAACAATGGAAAGCCAAGCTAAACCAAAAACAAAAGAAAACATCATCCTCAAAGAAAATTGCACAACTGCTTTAAAAATTGATAAAGGAGTCAAGTTCAAACAAGAACGGGCAGAACAAATCATTAAACATGAGCAGGAAAAAAGATGTGTAAACTGACTCATGCTGGGTCAGAGAATAGCCCCAAAACAGCAGTCAGTCACTTCAGGAGTCTACAATGCACTCCAAGCGAACAAAGACATTCGATTGCTGAAACAAGGATGCAATAAAGGGAAATAAAACATTACAATGGTTCGTTTTTTTTTTCTTTTTTTTTGTTGACAAAAAGAACACATGTACTATCTGTACTAACTGTTCTTATTTTCAGTTAGAGATCAGTAATTTATTGAGCTTTTCACAGAGTGGTATCGCTCTTCCACAATCCAGTTTTCCAGATCTCAACTGTGCTCAATCAATGGTACTATACTTGCATGAAAATAAGCTGTGAAACCCTTATTTTAGGCATAGACATGTTAATTTATTTTAAAAAGGGTAAAGGTGAAGATAAACCATTCATTGGACAATATCTTTGTTCTTTCATTTGTTCATTCATCGTCCTTTGCAATTGTTGCTTGTCAGACTGTACTATATGATTACAGGGAGATCTTTGGTAAAAGCCACGACACTGCAACTTTTTACTATCGACATAGTCAATAGCAAACATTATTCAGACAAAAGATATACAGCTCTGAAAATAATTAAGAGACCACTTAACATTGACTTTTTTCCAGAGCTGTATTTTTTACTAGTGGATGCAGGAGGACACTATAGTTCATTTATGTAAGTGAGGATAGCAAAATAAAGTAAACTGTGACATATTATACCCAAAAATTTGTCATACAGTGGACAACCAGTACAATTTATTAAACATTTGGGACCAAAATTATTCAGACATTTTGACCTTACCATGTTTTGCACAAGTGTTTTTTCTTTAATTGCTAATGTGACCTTTTACACCACAAAGCATTAATTAAGCATTGCTTGGCAATTGGTTGACCTAAATTGGTATTATCAAATTGATAATAATCCATTACATACCTTTCTATCAAAGTTATCTGACATTATCAAGATGAGTTTGTTCTGACACAGTTTAACTCTGAGTTCTTGTCATATGTTATTTCCATTTTCTAAACCATAGCGAATAAACTGATAATGTGAGAACATTTGGTTTGACTATAAAGTCTGTTCCTGGTTGCCCCTGATTCTGGGGAAGAACCGCCTACTGAAAATGTGTCTACACCAGTTGCGACAGTTGTCGAATCAGCTTGAGGCTTTCTACACTGGAATCGACGAAAAGCCGTTTTAGCCATTGCAAATGTTTAAAAAAAATTGCCGTTTTTAGCCCTTGCAAATTAATTTGTTCTTCATCTCAGAAGTTGCGGGATCACTTGAAATATGTCAGAAATAGAACATGGCATCCGTTTACTGTTGGGAATTTGTCCCGCGCCGCATCAGTGTAGACAGCATCACTGATTATAATGAGTTCTATTTGCTTTTGTCGCATCGCGTCCCGCCACTCGCATACGGTTTAGACATGGTGTTACATAGTAAAGACTGTCTGACTGACATATAAAGTGACCATCCTTTTTGTTTTATGTGCTGTTTAGATGTAGCCTGGTCCTACCAGACTCTCGTACATTTCATTTGTACAGAGAGACAGTCTGGCCACTCTCCATTGACAAGCGTTAACTTCCTTGAAGTCGGGTACTCTGTTGAAGTTTTAAACTATTGGATCTGCCCAGAGCCACTCTGGATGTGACATAACCAATCGCTAACGTTTGGTTGTGACGTATGTCATCTCAAACTAGCGCACGACATCAATTTCATCAATCTCAGCCACTCCCTCTGTTTACTGATTGGACCGGTTAAAATTTGACCGGAGAAAATATATACCGCAATCCCAGACGGAGTGCTGAAGGTAAATGAAAATTGAACGGAAGAATGTAGAAGTGCAGAGCCAGGCTAGTTTAGATGTGGGTTTACCTTAAATCACTTATAATACAATTTTAATCAGAGGCCATGTTTTAATGGTCGTCTTATTGTCGATAAGCGGGTCCCTGACAATTAGGGGTCTAAAACAAAGAACTAAATGTTGAATCCACACGAATAAAAAGTAAAGTGTGCATGGGAAATAGCCTTAATGTTTGCTTTCGCAGGAAACCCTTTGAGACTGTGGCCTCTTTTCAAGTCTGTCCTTTTTCTCAAATAGTGTACATGAAAGGAGGGCACAAAGCTTTCTCTAACACTTTATGTGATAAATAGAAAAGTAAATCTCCCAGAGTTAGATTCAAAGGTTAGGAACAGCACTGATTTAGCAGGGTGATATTTGTAGGGCTTGAAACATTTTACTCAGACTATTAGTCAAAGATTAAAGGAATGCAAGGGATTGTCAGTCGTCGTGACAATCGTGGCCTAGTGGTTAGAGAGTCTGACTGGTAACCCAAAGGTTGCTGGTTCGATTGTCAGGACCTAACCCCCAATCACTCCTCGGGCTGCCCACTGCCCATGGTTCACTACTCACTACTCCTAATGTTTGTGCACTTACTTGGATGAGTTAAATGCAGAGGACAAATTCTGAGTATGGGTTACCATATTTGGCCAAAAAAGAGAAAAAAGTCAAGATGAATGTTCTCAACCAAGCATGAATTTGATAAGGCGGCCATCATTGATTCCAGCCATCTCCCTAGAGGATTTTTGCTGCCGTTGTGTGTGGTAATCAAACAAAGGCATCATTTGAAGAGAGGCTAATCTATTGTGACTGTTTCCTGTTAATGAGGTGAAATGAACTGCCCCTTCAATCCCACATGGGTCGTGACTCTATCAGCACTGTGTGAATTACAGAAATTTAAAGAGATCTGTGTCACTGCTTAGAGCACTGGAAGGATAGTTAAAGGTGAAGTGTGTCGTTTTCCGATGTTAAAATGATTTCTTCTATTCTGGCTTAATATGCTGAGACAATTAGTTGTAGGTTTAGTGAATACCGGGCTCAGTGGTGCTTTTAAAACACCTGATATGTTTGTTTGAGCCTCCTGACACAGCTACATCAACTCAACCAATGGCTTACATATGAGGAGGGACAATCTGTTTGTTCAACCGATGATTGGGAGAGTGTTTTGGAAACATGTTTGGAAAAAGTCAATTTTTTGCAGTTCTCCTAGGTAGAGCTGATCGATTATGGCAAAAAATCCATCAGTGATTTTCTTTTTTTCTTTTGTTCTTTGATTAACATTAATGACACAGACAGCAGAAGGTTTTTTAGGCTGATGTTACTTTGAGACCTAATGCACAGATCCAATATAATCATATACATTCAATGTTCTCCAAACTGTTTAGATTCACTTAAGACATAAATAACTATGTGTTAATGTAAATACTTACCAAGACATTTTGAAATATTCTTATGTGTATTTGTCCTTTTAGGCACACACCTGAAGACCAAAGTATACTTTTCTTATCTGTGTTCTACTTCTATTAAATGCACACCCCTACTGCTGGGTCATGCTTGTAGTGCAAAAATTACATGTTTAGACTCAAATTAGGCGTTTTTGAATCGCATGTATGCATTCATGCATGTATCACAAGTAGACAAGGGAGAAACATGGTGTTTTTAATCGTCTCTTTTGTCCACTTCTGTCCTGATTCTTTGAGGGGAGGGTCTATGGGCGGGTAAATGTATGTGTTTTTTAAGATCTTTCGATCTGCTGGACAAAATAAGCTTGCACAATTTACATATGAACGGAGACACTTATGGAGAAAAGCAGCTTTCGTTTTCGTGTGTTAGAAATCAGAAAATGGTGAGGGAACATTGTGCTTGGGGCGTTGTTTTTACCACACTATGCCACATTTTAGATTAAAAATAAGCACTATACAGTAGTATTGCATGATTTATCAATGATGAAACTCGCATGATGAACATGTAATAATATTAATAACAGAATCATGAATATTTTATCGCCATGTGCGCGGTACACACTCACGGTTGTTCAAACACATCAACCATATGAGCGTTCACTATGAAAGCAATCCGGTCAAATGCGTTTTAGACTATCTCTGGAAGTGGTCGAAAGTGGACATGCTCATAACTTTTAGACCCCGTTTACACCTGTATTTAGTGTTGTCCACTTGTGATGCGATTGACCAAAATGCATCTTAATACCAGGACCTATGTGATGTGTTCAAGAGATTTAAGTTTGAATAAAATGTACACATTGGACAATGTTTTTAATTTCTTTCATTCCTTTCGCAGTCAGGGCTCAAAGTGCCTCTATACTATTTATATAGCAAATTCATGTGCATGTGATATCTTGTAAATATGATCATTTTGTTATAACTTGAGGGAAGAAATTGCTGTGTTGGACTTTATGTTTGACTCAACAATGGAAGATGGGACGAAGCAGAATTCTTCTTCTTCTGCTTGAGGGACCATATATATAGCTCTGCTTCAGCAGGTTTGTTGGTAGCTTGGTGGAACACACCTGTTTGGAGCACAGCTGAGCTGTTTCAGAACATTGCTTGATTAATTCATGCAAGTGGTGCATGAGAAACCGGTAACATTTCTAGTATTGTACCGAGACAAGCATCATCATGACATTTAGTGTTGTACAACACCGCTCATCTGTTCAGCACGCCATCTCTGTATCCTATTAATCTACCAGCGTGTGTTTGTGAGAGTTTTTGAGAGCATTTTTCATAAATCGTCATGCTTTCTGATTACTTCTAATTATTTCTCTGATCTGCATTGCAGTGTGTTTATGTTTTTGCTACACATATGAGTGTGAGTGTGCATATTAGCGCACGGATTGAATCAGTTTGTAGTTGCGAGCATTACAGAGGAACATCAATTAGATGATGCTCAGCAGGGGTGAGGCACAGCGGTTGAATTGATTTCATCTGCATATAAATGATAGGTGATTCACACCCTCTTTTACTGATGAGCCCTCGTCACACACACTTCAACACGCCCCTCAGGTAGTACGTGAGTGTTTTGTGAACTGAGGACAAGTAGAGATTGATATTTAAATCCAGCTAATGTTTTTTGGTGCTCTAAGAACAAACAACTATCTATTTATTTATGTGTGTGATGGGCTGAAAGCTGATGTGCCATATGGGTCATTTAATAACAGGTGTTTATCTATTGAGCATCTGTGGAGGCCATTTGAGTATAATAAACTGAAGAAACCAGTTTGAGATGATTTGAGCATTGTCACGGTGCGTTATCCTGCTGACAGTAGCCTTTAGAAAATGTGACACTGGTCTTAAAGAGTTAGACATTGGTACTAAAAGGCCCAAAGTGTGGCAAGAAAATATCCCTCACACCCTTAAACCACCACCACCAGCCTGATCTGTTGATATAAGGCAGGCTGGATCCATGCTTTCATGTTGTTTACGCCAAATTCTGACCCTACCATCTGAATGTCGCAGCACAAATCGAGACTCAACGTTTTTCCAATCTCCTATTGTCCAATTTTGATGAGCCCTTGCCAACTGTAGCCTCAGTTTCCTGTTGTTAGCTGACATAACTGGCACCTAGTGTGGTCTTCTGCTGCTGTAGTCCATTTTCTTCAAAGCTCGACTCGTTCAGAGATGCTCTTCTGCAGACCTCGGTTGAAACGAGTGCTTATTCTCCTCTGACCTCTGGCATCAACAAAGCTTTTTCACCAACAGAACTGCCGTTCACTGGATATTTTTCTCTTTTCAGATCATTCTCTGTAAACCCTAGAGATGGTTGTGTGTGAAAATCCCAGTAGCTCAGCAGTTTCTCAAACACTCAGACCAGTCCTTCTTGCACCAACAACCATGCCAATACAGCAGACATGTAGTAGACTGCCGAAATGCTACATAAATCTCAACGGGCAAATATTTCAGATGGGACGTTCTACTAAGCTTAGAGAAACCTTGCAGATAAATTTATTAAGAATATCAAATTACTTTCTTACTTTATAAAAAGTATTCCTGTTAGTATTCCGTCAGGCCTCCCGTCTTAAATAGTGTCTGACTGGTTGCATAAAGCCTTGCCTTGGTATGGCATAATTACCGCTAGACAAATGGATATGTGCTGACTATGGCTGAATTTAAAATTAGCTTGCTCTGACCCACAACCCCCAATCAATGCTAGTCACTTTATGTCTCTATTAATGAGATTCCAGCAACAATGCATGGTTAGAGAAAGCTAATGGTCTCTCAGGCTATGCAGGACACCTACAAGTGTTGTCTTAAAGAAGCTGTAAGGTTTTGGATACTAAGCCTGGGCTTAGGAAACATAAAGTTGACTTTTTGGCATACAGGATTTTACAGGTTTATCTATCGGTGGAGATGAATTTAGCTCTGTTTCTTAATTCAGGAAGTTGTGCAGGCATGTTTAATGCTGATTGGTAAAGGGATAGTGCCTCAAAAAGTAAATAAATAAACAACTCAAATATAAAACTATTTCAACACGCTTTCTTCCATAGACCTTAAAGGGAAATGATTTGCTGGTGTTCCCTGCTGCTCTTTTCTATACAATGAAAATAAATGTCAAGCTACAAAACAAAATAAAACACTATAAACGTAGCGTAACATTGAATAGTCAATGTGAATTGTGTGCTGTATTCCAAGTCTTATTGTGCCAAATCACTGTGTTTAGCTCTTGGCAAGTTTTTAAACAGGCTTCATTACCTACAACAGTAACTAAAATGAATAGTTAACCCAAAAATGAATTATTTTTAACCATTGTTCACTCACCCCAGTGTTAATTTACTCACCCATTTATATACTTTTTTAGTTTTTATTAAAGGGGTCATGAACTGAGAATCAGCTTTTGACATACAGTATAGTCATCTATAAGAATTGGTCATCTTGTTCTCTCTCTACATGGTAAAAAATGGATCAATGGTTGCTCCTCATGGAGGGTAGCAGCAGATACATTTACTTCTATGAAAGATGAAGTGGACTAAGAATCTTTTCAAAACCTCTGGAAAAGGTAATTTGTCATCCATTAATTTAAATGTGAACATATTGTGCTTCTACAATATCTTATATTAAACCTGTAGGCCTGTCCGGAAAAGGATTGGTAGAAAGATTATTTGTCTGAATTAGTGCTGAGCTAAGCTAGTTTTCACCTATTTATTGCTCTAGCCAAGCTGGAAAGTGAAGAGATGTATTTGTATTGAAGTTAGTGTGCAAAAGTGGTAAAGTGAAGTAAAGTGTGTGTGTGCAGATGTGAGAGTATATGTGGATTTAATAGGTCATCTATAAGAACGAGGGCTGTCAAGTGATTACAATTTTTTATCTGATTAATTACACAATGTGGCACATCAAATTTGGCTGAGAAGTAAGATAATTTAAAGTCATTATTGTGTAAAAATCAAATAGACATTACAAAAAGTGGCTTCAGAAAGAAATATTTTTGGGTAAACTATACCTTTTAATGTTTGTTTTTATTAATATGGAAATATTAAATTATACTCTAAATAAGAAACTGCCAGTCGGTGGCTGTAAATGTCTAATTGAGTCATTGAGTTGTTTATTAATTTTATTAGTTAATTTAGGAGTGAAGTAAATTGTTCTCTTTATGAAAATAGTAAATGTAAATTGTTCTCTTTATAGTAAGTTGAATCATTGGTTCACCCGGTTCGTTCAAAGCATGGATTCAGAAATGAAATGCCACTGTGTATTGCTTGGAGTCAGAGACGAACAGTTCTCCTTTGTCTTTATATTTTCATTGGCAAAACTGAGCAAAACAGACTAAAAACAAGATCAGTATCGCATTTGCACTCGTGCTATTCTCTTCACTTTCCAGCTTGGCTAGTGCAATAAATAGATGAAAACTATCCAGTATATATAAAAACCAGCCTTTTCAGAACTGGAAAAACTGCAGATATACTTTTCTTTTGTAATGTTAAAATAGTGCAACTGTAATGGAAAAACATCAAATAATAAAAACAATACAAACAATAATAATTCAAATCAATGACAAGTTTGAAATGTAAACAGAGATCCTGTATTATTCATACTCTCATGGTGCAAACAGTGGTAAAAAATTATACAAACTGCAAAAGTAATAATCCCAACCATGTCTTCAGAATTGATTGGATCGTTGGAAGTTGGGCGTTGCTAACAAAATGGAGGCAGATTTGAATGCCAGTTTGCGCTCAACTGTGGAGGATTATTCTCCGCCGGACTCACTGCCGGTAACCTCCAAGCAGCATTTTTATTGAGGAGCCTGAGGATGAGAACGAGGACGAGCAGCTAAATTTTCCGGAAGAAATCACCCCGTATTTACACGAACCTCTTCCGGCCGTGAACCAAGAGAGGGACCAAGATGACGCGGTGTCTGAGCGGCTGCGCAGAAAGGAGACAGAGCGCGATGGCCCCGTTCCCGCGCCACAGCACATGACGAGAGAGAAGAGAAGTCGTTTCGAGGGGGGAGGGGAGGTTAATGTATTTGATTAAAGATTATAAGAGTAAATACATTTTTTTAAATGAATAAAGTGCACAGATAAATAATTTATAGTAAACACTACAATATTACGCATAAAAATACGAATTGTAACATTTGATTTCATGCCGTCTTTAGGACATTGTTGGCCATTCAGTGTTTCTGTAAAAAAAAAAAAAAACGAACAATAATACTGATAAAATAATCATACGTACTACGAGCTTCTGGGTTCATGAATATTAATCACGTTGTAGCGTTCGCTCAAATTGATTTGCTGAAATCAAAACAGGCACAACAATTGCTGAGCACCAGCCAATGAGATTTCCGTTTGAGCATTAGTTTCTTCTTGTTCATAAAGGCTGAATAATTCCAAACGAACAGCGTTATTTTACAGGAAAATACAACAAAGGATAAGGTTTACATGTAGCACGTCAATTCTGCGTGGTGTGTAAGACTCTCTCGCTCTCTCTTTGAGTGTGTGTGAAACACTGAGCGCTCTCAGTCGGTCGCGCTCTCAGTCTGTTGCGCTCACACTTGTGTTGACTGCGTCAAATACACTGCGCATGCGTTGAGATTAACTGAAATAGTGCGCAACACGGATCACTTGACAAAGAATGAATCTCTCAAGCACTCACTCCATGTGCTCAGCAAGTGAAAATATAGCTGTGTACAGGTTCCAGATTGTAGAGGAAGCTCCTCGTTTAGCGATAAACTCCTCCGCAGCTTCCGCCACAGTTGTTTTGGCTCTGCATGTGGGCTGCGAATGGGTCGCATCATCAACTAGGCTTTATCGTTATTATCGCGGAAAGACTAATTCTTATCGTGGGGAGAATTTTTACCGGTATGTCGCAAGCGATAACATATCTCCCTTCCCCATTGGTCTTTGTCAGACACATGAGTTTGTTGTGTTTGTTGTGTGTAAGGTCACCGCGGCGCCATCTTTGAGGTATACTGACTGACTCCTATTGAAGATATTATACGAGTAGAGATAACAAATAAATAACTTGCAAAACTGGAGCGCGTTATTCTGGAAAATTGTCATCCTTTCAGAACATAGATCCATACAAGCTGACTAAAGTTACAGGTGGAGCGCTGACCCCGCATTGCTACCTCCATTCTCATACCTCGTCATTGTCAGCTATCTTGTTTATGCTATAAGCGCATATACCACTGAACAATTTAAAAAATCTCTTGAAGCCCACGGACATTTCACCAATACAGGATTTATTTACATGCCGACTGAAGGACTTTGACTGACAGTATCAGCAAAGGTGGGCTTGCTGTAATGATAATGATGTCATGTTAACTGTATAATTCATTAATGATTAAGGATGGATTTTTATTATTTTACAACGTTTTCGTGCATTTTTGTACTTTATTGTATCACACAAACCAAAATGCCTAACACAATGAAACAGAAAGTTCATGGAACAAATTGTCTGACATTACTGAAGTAAATCAATGTATGTAGAATTTAATAGTGTATTTTATTATTGTGCACCTGGAGATATCTTTGCAAAGGTGATGTTGGTGCACCACTGCAACCCAGGCGGCCAGACGCCGTGTTACGTCCGCTGCATGCTGTCCATAACCTTTCTTCAAAGTGGGAAAGCTAAAAAACCTTTCCCCATTGTTTAGTTTTGACCCTTTCTGTCATGAGACTTAATATTGCAGCCTATCGTACAACAAGAACGGACCATTTTATCAATGAAAAGAAATTAATCAAAAACACAACTCTCTAACAACAGAACCTTTTAATAACTTACAAATGGCGGCTCCGCCCATAATGTACTTCTGTTCTCACGAGTGTGACTTCACCTGACAAAGACCGATAGTGGGCGTTTACACTGAAGTCTCACAGCAGCCAATCACAGCAGCGGGCGTTTACACTGAAGTCTCACAGCAGCCAATCACAGCAGCGGGCGTTTACACTGAAGTCTCACGGCAGCCAATCACAGCAGCGGGCGTTTACACTGAAGTCTCACAGCAGCCAATCACAGCAGCGGGCGTTTACACTGAAGTCTCACAGCAGCCAATCACAGCAGCGGGCGTTTACACTGAAGTCTCACAGCAGCCAATCACAGCAGCGGGCGTTTACACTGAAGTCTCACAGCAGACACTCCACTTCAAACGGAGCGCTCAAATCAGAGGGATGAAATCAGGGTAGGAAAAATTAATTTTAGTCCTTCAATGAAACAATTTATTTCAGTTAATTTCTCATTTTCATTGTAAGTTTTTAAACTAAAATTGATTATTTTTCAGCTTTTATTTTTATTTGTATTTTTAATCGTTTTAGTTAACAATAACAAATCTGACTTACCTTCATGTTGCTGGCTCACCTCAAATCTGTTTGACTTTCTTTCTTCTGTGGAACATAAAAGCAGATATTTTGAGATTATTTTTCTCTTTCATACAACATTTTTTTCAAAAATAATTATCTTTCTTTCTTTCTTATAATAATGAGGCTGATTTCACAGACTGTGCTGGACGTCCTGTGGTCACTGTTTGCTAATGTGCTGGTCAGCAGGACTTCCCAGCGGCAGAGGGAACATCTGAGCAGCAGTGACTTTGCTCTAATTGGCTTTGAGCAGGCGAATCTGTGCTCAAATTGGATCAGCTACACATTCAATGCATAGGATTGTGTTAACAAGATGAGTTTCAGTACTCTGCCTCATTGGGGTCTAAGTAATCACAAAGTAAGCAGAATTTTGACTATCGACATAAAGTATGGTCACTTCGCTGGTTATTCTTGTCTAGAATGTCTCTTAGACTATAAGGGTCTCTTAAGGGGGTCACCGTTTGGCTGGTTGTAATCAATGCAGATTTTGTATTCATAGAGGATGTGTACCTCTACGTTAACTAGATCTACCTCAGTGACTTTATATCTGACAGTGGCAACAAAACTCATCTTTATATTAAAGACTAATTAAGAAGCTTTCCATTGATTTCCTCCTCTCTTTTCTTTTCCCACCATCTCCGTTCCTCTTGTTCTCTCTCTACATGGTAAAAAATGGATCAATGGTTGCTCCTCATGGAGGGTAGCAGCAGATACATTTAACTTCTATGAAAGATGAAATGGACTAAGAATCTTTTCAAAAACTATGTTAGAGTTCTTTTCTGAATGTCATTTGTCATCAATTCATTTAAATTTGATCATATAAACTGTCTTTCTGCAATATCTTATATTAAACCTGTAGGCCTGTCCGGAAAAGGATTGGTAGAAAGATTATTTGTCTGAATTAGTGCTGAGCTAAGCTAGTCTTCACCTATTTATTGCTCTAGCCAAGCTGGAAAGTGAAGAGATGTATTTGTATTGAAGTTAGTGTGCAAAAGTGGTAAAGTGAAGTAAAGTGTGTGTGTGCAGATGTGAGTGTAATGTGGATCTTACATGTACTGTAGGCCTTTATGTTCTACAAGAAACATGAAAATATGAGCTTTGGACAACAGTCAATTAGTTTAGAAGTCATTATACAAATATATTTGACAGAATGTATAGCAATTGCCCGATCAGAAACTCGTATTCTAGAGACCAGTGACATATGTTGAAGTATTCACTGTGTGAATTACATTTGTTGCTGAACACAACACATTTGTAGCAGGATGAACATGTAAAAGGTTATTAAAATTAGGTGAATCTGTTACAAGAGTACATTTTATTGTACTCCATTGTGAAGCGACCTTGGGTTCTTGAAAGGCGCTATATAAAATAAACAGATTACTATTATTATAATTATTTTGGTGGCAGTGTCATTATTGTTAACTAAATCTAAATAATTTAAAAATTATATAAAAAAAATATGATATCTGATTTGCCAAATATTTCAAGGTTAAATTTTTTTTAGACATTTAGTACCAAATTACAAGCAGAACTGTATTGTTTCCTTAGTTATGTTTGTGAAATAATCAGATTTTTTCGATGGACACTTTTTAATTTTTATTTTATTTACGGAGAGTGCCATACTATACTATTTTGATTTTATGTAACCTTGTCAGTCTATTTTTGTGCTACAGTCTATTTTAGATAATAAATGGAACATAAAAACATTTTATGTTTTACGTATCCATAAATTTTTTTTTTTTTTTTTAAACGTTCCTTGCTAAAATGGGTTATTGTTGTCCATAAGCTGAAGTGAGGACCAGACTTTTTTGCCTCAAGTCAAAAGTCTGTCTAGGCGAGACTAATGAGAGTCTGCTGGGCTACGTGTGTCATGTGATGAGACAGGTCCTTGATAGCTTTGACTACAGCATCTCCTCCCTGATCTCTACACATTAACACTGTCTTTGATCAGCTGGGGCTCACACACACACACACACACACACACACACACACACACACACACACACACACAGAGAAAGACAGAGCGAGGATAATACCGCTCCCTGTGCTCTACAGCAGGAGATATAAAGATATGATTTTTCATTTCAGGAGTTTTCTTGGTTTTTTTATGGCTGGTGATGCTCCTGGGATTTGAACTCATCAGGTTTTACACTTGTAAGGATGGAAAGTAGGCATGCTAGCCAGATGCTGTGTGCTTTGGTACATTTTTTTAAAGAAGCCGTTCTTGCAGTAACAAACAGCACATGGTAATCAACCACACTCCACTGCGCTCTATTACAATCAGACATCTCAGAGACAAGAGACGAGACAAACAAGAGATTATTTGGCAGTGCTACAATAAACAATCATGCTAATTTAACTTTGCTGGATTTAACTCAACCTTGTGAATTTAAATGGTTTTGAATTAAACTATTGAACAGCCTTCTGAATGGTGAACAGAGCTTAACTGAACTGAGTAGAGCTGTGCTGTACTGAATTGAACTAAACTGAGCTGTGAACGCAGTTGTACTAAAGTGAGCTGCACTGATCTAAGTTGTGCTTTACTGATGTGATCTGAACTTTGCTGTACCGACCTGAAAAGAACTGAGATGTACTGTAGTGAATTGAACTAAACTGTGCTGTACTGAAGTGAACTGTGCTGAAACCTAGCTATACTAAACTGAAATGAGTTGAGCTCAATGGAAATAAACGAATCTAATTTTAATGTTGTGTTGTGCTGAACTGAACTGAGCTCTATCGAGTTGAATTAAGCTGATTTAAACTGAGGTGAACTGAGCTGTCCTGAACGCGGGGGTATTCCAGAAAGCAGGTTATCTCTCAATATCTCAATTTCTTTTGAGATAAAATAACTTTATTTCAGCTTTACAACTTTGCAGACTGTTTACATTCACATACAGCTACATTACAAACTCAATGACAGGTAATTTTTCAAAAATCCACAATAGGGACACATTAACTAAACTGAGCTGTACTGAACTGAACTGTGGTAAACTGAACCGGACTTGTGACTATTGCCGCAAATAGTCTCTACTTAGCTTACAATGCTTTTGGGAAGTTCATGCTCTAAACTGTGCTGAACTGAACAAGTGAAGAGGTGTTCTGAGCTGAATCGAGCTGATCTGATCCACTTTGAAATCAAATCAAAGCAAAATGAGCTAATCTGGACTGAATTAAAAATAAACCAAGGTGATTTAAACGAAAAGTAAACTGATCAGAATTATACATTCTAAAAGACAGAAGTGATACAGACAGTATGTTTTAAGAGCAAATGGTAGAGAAAATCAGAGAAAACGACTAGTACTAATGGTGCGTTCAAGTCCTCTTGGGAAGTTCATATTTACGTGTTTTATGTCAGGTGCGTTGCAGTGACTTTCGCTGGAGCAAGATGGCGGTGTATCTTCTCTTAATTAACTAATTTTACTTCCAGAAAATGACCAACAAAACTGTGCGCCAGGTGTGTTTTGCTTTTTTAATGTTTTAATTCATTTATGAAGCCACTGTAAACTTCATCTTCGCATATTACGTATATTGTTATATTACAATGCAATAATATTTTGTACAGGAAATTAGCTTATTTTGTTGTAAATAAAAAAGCCTGTCACTGGTGCTTAAAGAAAACGTTGAGCCTCCCACTCGTATTTATGACTTTGTGGTTCAACTCATAAATACGACCTTTTCGGCATGACTTGAACGAACCATAAATAAAAGACAAGGACAAAGTCTCCTCGCACATCTTATCTGTGTTTTTGGCAACCTTTTGATTTAGTCTTGAACAAAAACACTTTTTAAAATTGTGTTTAGATTGTTATTTAATGCCCTTGATAATTGTTAAAGCATAAATATAATAAACATAAATATAAGTAAACTATTTTCTATTGTTCGCATGTGAAGAGCTTTAAACAAGGCTGAACATGTATGACAAATGTGACACTTAGAAGTCTTTCTGCCCTTTAATCTTAGGGTTATTATTACACTGCACTCAAGATCTGTATTCTTCCATAAAGACATCACTCACCACTTTTATAAACTTGTCATTGTGTGATATCTGTAAAATGAGCTGAGAAACACAGAGACTGTGCGTGTTGTGTAAATGATGGAGGCTGCAGCTCCTTCTGCAGCGTTGAGGATGATGGACATTTTCTATTAGCCGCTCTAACGCCACTCCCAGTGTGAGAGATGAGTCTCTGTGTGTGTGTGTGTGTGTGTGTGTGTGTGTGTGTGTGTGTGTGTGTGTGTGTGTGTGTGTCTCTGTGTGTGTGTGTCTCTGTGTGTGTGTGTGTGTGTGTGTGTGTGTGTGTGTGTGTGTGTGTGTGTGTGTGTGTGTGTGTGTGTGTGTGTGTGTGTGTTTTGTTAGACGCAACTCCTGATAGACTTCTACATTCTGCCAGACTTTGGGCTACACTATATGTAGAGAACATGATTGACATCTCAGACAAGGCACTTTATCACAGGAGAGAATGATACTGTTGGTTCAATGATGTGCCTTTTTTGGTGTTTTTTATTTTTTATTGATTTAAAAAAAAAAATACATTTAAATTTAAACAGTGGATCTCATTTACTAATAATTGCATGGATTAATCATATATATTTGCTTAGGAGAACAACAAAAATCTACCTAGTTCATAACAAGTTCACAAGTGAATTTGGTTTAACCTGTTTTAATGTTAGTTTTGTTCATTTTGAGCACTCTAAATGCGATTGTGTGCCCAAGGTCAGTAATTTGCATAAACACACCTAAACATAAATCTCCATATATTCATAAAAACGTATTCTTAGTAAATGAGACTTGCATTGGAATAATACTTGTGTATGATTAGCATGTTTCAATTTCTAAACACAAATGTATTAGGATGTAATTTTAGGGGGCAAAAAGTAAAACATAAAAATGTGATGAAAAATGGTGATAAAACTATTCTATGGAAGCTTGTTTCCACCATGGAATAAAAACGTCATGACTTTTTCTCGCAACAATTACTTTTTTCTCACAATTGCAAGTTTATGTTATGACTTTTCTCACCAGTCTGACTTTTTTTTCTGCAAATCTGACTTTTTCAGAATTCAGACTTTTGTCTTGCAGTTCTGACTTTTTTCTCACAATTGCTATTTTTTATCGCAATTGTGAGTTTGTTTCATATGTATGCAAACTGTATTGAACTGTATTTCTCTTTTTTTTCTTTTCACAATTGCGAGTTATAAAGTCCAACAATTTGAAGGGATAAAAGACTGAATTTATTTCTCCAAACTGTGAGTTTATATCTTACAATTCTGACTTTTTTTCTCGCAATTGTGAGTTTGTATCTCACAATTATGACTTTTTTTCCACAATTATGGCTTTTTTCGTACAATTCTCACTTTTTTTCTTGCAATTGCGAGTTTTTATCAAAATTATGATTCTTTCGCAATTCTGACTTTGTATCTCGCAATTCCCACTTTTTTCGCCAAATTATGACTTTTTCCGTTATTCTGACTTATAATTCTCACCTTTTTCTGCAAGTATGACTTTTTTCCCGCAATTATGATTTTGTATCTCGTAATTCTGACTTTTTATCACAATTCTGACTTTATCACAATTGTGAGTTTATGTTTCATATGTATGCAAACTGTATTGAACTGTATTTCTCTTTTTCTGTTCTTTTCTTATGTTTTTTCTTATGTTTCTCACATTTGTGAGTTATAAAGTCCAACAATATGACTGAATTTCTTTCTCCGAACTGTGAGTTTATATCTTGCAGTTCTGACTTTATACTATGCAATTGTGACTTTATATCTCACAATTCAAAAAAGAATTACAAGATGTAAACTCGCAATTGCGGGGATGAAAAGTCAGAATGGTGAGATAAAAAGTTGCAGTTACTTTTTATGTTTTATTCCATGGTGGAAACAAGCTTCCATACTATCCTGATACCAAATAAGTAAAGTAATATAGTTCTTGAAAAGAAAAAACAACAACATTATTGATAGTTTGACATAATCATTTCGATTAGCAAACAAAACAAAAAAGGATGACAAGGTATGGTAAGTCCATGATGTAAAATGTCACGTGATGCAACCCCAAAAAAATGTTTTTATGAATTCGTAATTTTTCATATTCGTTAAAAAAATTTATTTTGACAAACATATTTTAAATGATTTTTTGAAAATAATGATTATATGTGTACTCCCACATGTGTAATGAAAATATGTTTTTGCTTTTTCTTTGACGGTTACACATCACATTTTTAGAGTCAATACATTTAAGATTTTGTTAAAAATTATTTAAAAGTTTTACGGAACCAAAATGAAAACTAGATTTATTTGTAATTTTTTTATCATGGACACTCTTATATGACATTGATTCATTTTTTGAGTAATACATTATATTATAAGATGTTACATTCCGCAACACTGTTGTGTCTAAATGAGCATCTCTTCTCACAGGATTTCAGCTCAGTCCCTCTCTCCTAATTAGAGGCTTATTATCTCAACAGCTGTCTTCCTGATGCCCACTCCAAATATGGGGGCACGTATAAACGTGTGCGCACACACACAGTCATTACAGACACATTAAACTATAATAAAGTGCTACATCTGCCTGCTGGGCTAAAAGGTGCAGTCCTTCTGCGTGTAGCAAATAATGATTTTATGATTTAATGAAGCACGAGTGTGAAACATGTTACTTGGCAGATGTTGCTCATCTTGTTTTGTGTTTGTGTGTTAGAGGGGTAGCACACATGTTATGTAGTTTTTTTTTCTGCCACCAGCAAGGTATAACTAGGTCTTCATAAGCTATATTTATAGTATATTAATTAATTAATGGACTGGTCTTTTTTCTCTCTCTCATTTTCTTGCGAGGTCATTCAGAAATCGTCATATTAAGTCTTTGTTTACATGTCGAAGCTATTCATTATTTAACAATTTGGTGTTGCTGTTGCTACTTATTTCAGGTTAGGCAATCATAAACAATGGTAAAACGTATAAGTCTTAAAGATACAGTAGCAAAGACAGCCTCTTCAATGTTAAGATTGTCAATTTTATTTGTATATACAATTGCTCTTTTCTCAAAAACATTGAAGATGTTCTTTCTGGCACTGAGGTCATAGAAAGCAGCAGCTGTGGGACGTCATGAGAATTCAATACAGTCTGTTCCCTCCCTCTGGGGGTTCTGATGGCACCTGTTCTTCATCATGTGCTCTGTACTCACTCAAGGGCAATGGCACCCTGAACACTTCACTTACTCATTTTTGTGTGGGTTTGTTATGAAATTAACTGAAACTTGGCAAACTGAAGTCGAGCTGCTGACGGTGAAGTTCTTAACTACAAAAGAAGAACAATCCGGTCCTCTCTTGACCTCTGCTCCAGCCATTGGGTCTTTTTCATAATAATTTTTTTGGGGAAAAGTTCTTATTGTGAGAATATCGAGTAGTTGCCTCAATTGGCAAATATGTTTGTTTGGATTTGTTTAAAATATCAATTGAAAGTTTTCCCAAAATGTCCTACACAGCATTTGTCATTATCTTTTTTTGTAATTTTACACTTTATTGTTGTAGTTTCATGTTACACAGATTATAGGGTTGGGCGAAATTACCAAAATCTTATATCGTGATATAAGTAATTTTATTTTACAATAACGATCACAATATCAGTGTTGGGGGTAACGCATTACAAGTAACTTGAGTTACGTAATAATATTACTTTTTCAAGTAACTAGTAAAGTAATGCATTACTTTTCAAATTTACAACAAAATATCTGAGTTACTTTTTTACATTTATTTGACTGACAGCTCTCCTGTCCCCATGAAATCGAGCGCAAGTGCAGAGGCGTGTGTGTAAACATGATAGTTATTGCAGTTCTAGACTATATTTGAGCATTTATTCATCTCACTTGCATAGTATTCCTCAAAAACAATAAAATCAGTCAAATGCAAAATATGCAAACCTCCAATAATTAAATGTTAAATAAAACGAATATTTTTATGCAGTTAATCTACCTTTATTGACCAATTTGCTGCTGACCTTTAATGATTCAGTTAAACCATGAGCAAAAATTACTAGATTTTTTTTTATTATTTGTAAAAAAAAATTCCTTCGTCCTATTCTTCCATTATCCAGAATGGCAGCGCACAGCAGAGTGAATTTGTATTTTTTCCTCTCTACCTTACCTCTAAATTTTAATTTTGGTATGAAGAGGTCTTTACATTTGCACAAAAAAAGAACCTTTTTGTTATAAAAAAAAAAAAAAAAACACGCAGAGCCGAGTTGAGAAAAAGTAACGTAACACATTACTTTTCTTAAAAACTCAATAAGTTACTTTTTAAGGAAGTAACGCAATATTGTAATGCATTGCTTTTCAAAGTAACTTTCCCCAACACTGCACAATATAGTTATTTTTGGTCTAAATAAGGTTATGATATCAGACACATTTACATTTCATAATTTCATAATCAATATCACTTAAAATACCTATATTAGCCTTAACTAAGAAAAGTAAACTGATAAAGAAAAAAGAAAACAAACTACAATAGAACAAAGACCTAGACCTGGAAAAACCTCAAGCATTAGAAATGCTACTCTAAATGTATACAGTAATCAAATGTATAAAAAAAATTGATAGTCTTTACTTGAAATTTGGAGCCAGTACTCAATGGTACCTTTTTCGGTACTTTAGGGATATATATCTCGATAACCATAAAGAAACTGTAAGTAATTTATAGAAGTGTTATTGACAGTATGCCAGAACTGCCTTGGTCTGCCATTGTCTGTGATGTTTGTTTACTGTAATATATATATACAGTGGGTACGGAAAGTATTCAGACCCCCTTACATTTTTCACTCTTTGTTATATTGCAATCATTTAAGTTCATTTTTTTTCTCATTAATGTAGACACAGCACCCCATATTGACAGAAAAAAACACAGAATTGTTGACATTTTTTCAGATTTATTAAAAAAGAAAAACTGAAATATCACATGGTCCTAAGTATTCAGACCCTTTGTGGTGACACTCATATATTAAACTCAGGTGCTGTCCATTTCTTCTGATCCTCCTTGATGTGGTTCTACACCTTCATTTGAGTCCAGCTGTTTGATTATACTGATTGGACTTGATTAGGAAAGCCACACACCTGTCTATATAAGACCTTACAGCTTACAGTGCATGTCAGAGCAAATGAGAATCATCAGGTCAAAGGGACTGCATGAAGAGCTCAGAGACAGAATTGTGGCAAGGCACAGAGCTGGCCATGGTTACAAAAAAATCTGCTGCACTTAAGGATCCTAAGAGCACAGTGGCCTCCATAATCCTTAAATGGAAGACGTTTGGGATGACTAGAACCCTTCTTAGAGCTGGCCGTCTGGCCAAACTGAGCTATCGGTAGAGAAGAGCCTTGGTGAGAGAGGTAAAGAAGATAGTCAACCATCACTGCAGCCCTCCATCAGTCGGGGCTTTATGGCAGATTGGCCCGACAGAAGCCTCTCCTCAGTGCAAGACACGTGAAAGCCTGCATGGAGTTTCCTTAAAAACACCTGAAGGACTCCAAGATGGTGAGAAATAAGATTATCTGGTCTGATGAGACCAAGATAGAACTTTTTGGCCTTAATTCTAAGCGGTACGTGTGGAGAAAACCAGGCACTGCTCATCACCTGTCCAATACAGTCCCAACAGTGAAGCATGGTGGTGGCAGCATCATGCTGTGGGGGTGTTTTTCAGCTGCAGGGACAGGACCACTGGTTGCAATCGAGGGAAAGATGAATGCGGCCAAATACAGGGATATCCTGGATGAAAACCTTCTCCAGAGTGCTCAAGACCTCAGACTGGGCCGAAGGTTCACCTTCCAACAAGACAATGACCCTAAGCACACAGCTAAAATAATGAAGGAGTGGCTTACCAACAACTCTATGACTGTTCTTGAATGGCCAGCCAGAGCCCTGACTTAAACGCAATTGAGCATCTCTGGAGAGACTTGAAAATGGCTGTCCACCAATGTTTACCATCCAACCTGACAGAACTGGAGAGGATCTGCAAGGAGGAATGGCAGAGGATCCCCAAATCCAGGTGTGAAAAACTAGTTGCATCTTTCCCAAAAAAACTCATGGCTGTAGATCAAACGGGTGCTTCTACTAAATACTGAGCAAAAGGTCTGAATATTTAGGGACCATGTGATATTTCAGTTTTTCTTTTTTAATAAATCTGCAAAAATGTCAACAATTCTGTGTTTTTCTGTCAATATGGGGTGCTATGTAAAACAAATTAATGAGAAAAAAAAAGGCCTTACATAATTTTAGCAAATGGCTGCAATATTGGCTGCATAACAGAGTGAAAAATGTAAGGGGGTCTGAATATTTTCCGTACCCACTGTATGTAAGCTACAGGATATATATATATATATATATATATATATATATATATATATATATATATATATATATATATATATATATATATATATATATATATTCCTTAAAAAGAGAGATTTGATAATAAATTAATGTTTCTTGAGCAGCAAATCATCATATCAGAATGATTTCTGAAGGATCATGTGACACTGAAGACTGGAGTAATGATGCTGAAAATACAGCTTTGCCATCACAGGAATAAATTAGATTTTAAAATATATTCAATTAGAAAACAGTTATATTAAATTATAACTGTTACTTTTGTATTTTTGATAAAGTAAAGGTAATTTACTTTTTCTTTTTTTTAAAATGTCTCCTGAATCTTAGATTTGGTTTTGGATTATACTCTTCCATTTGCTTTACATTTACAATGTATGTGAAAAATCTAGTTAATCTCCAGTTCACCCATAGAGGGCGATGAATCTCTTCCCATCCACCATCTCGTACACAGGCAGAGAGAGCTTTGTGATAGGTTCCCACTGTTAGGGCACGTTTCTTCTGCAGCGTCTCAGTGCTCAACCTCCCTTTCTCTCTCTGTCTGTCTCTCCCTCGGTCACTGCAGAGCGACACTCTCTGTTACGGCAACGTGCAGAGAGACAGCCTGTAGCACTGAACCCATTGCTAGGAAACCTTCACACTGTGGCCGCAGACCTGTGGAGATCTGGACTGCACACACACACACGCATGCAATCACAGACACGCTCAAATCATCGCCTGCAACATCTGGCTGAACCGTGCAAGAGAAGTGCCGTTCCATTGCGCTCTGTGAGTCAACAAAACGTGTACGTGTGTGTGTGTGTGTGTGTGTGTGTGTGTGTGTGTGTGTGTGTCAAGGGATTTGAAGCTTCAGGGTCTGCAGTCTTTATTTATTTCTCTTCATGGAACTGAATGTTTGAGACTCATCAATTTGTACGTCATTTGCCATTAATTGTCTGTCCTGTGTCATCCAGACACAACTATGTGCCGATTATGTCTTTGTTGGATTTTAAATGTTAAGCAGAGTTTTTTTCTTTAACTGACTGTGTGTGTGTAAATAGTATGACTGTCATATCTAGTTAACCAGTATGTCTGAAGTAGGTTATTCTATCTAGAAGCATCGAGTTTGCTCTATGTGGAGTTCTCATATCCACCGGTGTGCATACATGAATCGATGGGTGATGTGTGTGTTTGGTGGGTGTAGATTTGAAGCATGCAAGACTGATTTCTGAAACCCACATGAGCACAGTTACTTAGTATCTTTTTTCTTACACAGTCCTTACGTTTTTTTGAAGACATGCGCTGGTGATGTCTTACATTTCAACGTGTGCATTTAAATGATAGTTTTAAGAAAAGTTGACCCAAAAATGAAAATGACATGTTCTTTTAAACCCCTTTGGCTTCTTTCTTGCATGGAACAAAAAAGAAGATATTTTGAAAAATGTTCATGGTGCCCTTTTCCATACAATGAAAGTGGATGGGGACTGGAGATGTTGAGCTCCAAAAAGGTAGCATAAGTATATAAAAGCATAATATAAGTAATCTCTTGGACTTGTATGTCTTATAAAAGCCATATGATAGCTTTATGTGAGGAACAGACTTACATTTAAGCCATTATTAACTGGAAATTTAGTTTGATAGCCATGGTCACCTTTCAAGTGGATGGGGACTGGGATTGTCACTGAAAGCCATAAAAGTCTTCTGAAGATATTTGATCACTTTGTGTGAGGAACAGGTCGAAATTTATGTGTTTTTTTATACTTCTATATTGTATGCTCCACAGTAGATTTCAAATCTTATACAAAAACGTTCATATTCAAACTTGATGCATAACATTGCATCACATTCAGAGTGAATCACACCAAGTATTTCAAAAACTTGTTTGTTTGAATGGTTTAAAAAGGTGCCGAAATTCTGTATGTTCTCACTTAGCGGCAAGCTTTAATACACGCAGCACAATCAAATGTTGATTTTTTGGTGAATGGGAACTTTAAAGAGGAAAGCTTCATTGTGATAACTGGGTTATCTGGACTGTATTTCACATCAAGTTCTAATATGCAAGCACTTCAATGTTCATTTTTAGGTGAACTTGCCCTTTAAGGATCTAAGCTTTGCTGTGAAATTTACTTATTGCGCTTTTAAAAAAATGTTTGCTGGAAGTATTGAGAAATTTGAAGAAATGCTGTATGTTCTCACTAGTCTTGTTACTTGATAATGCAACACACCACAGTCGAATATACACATGGTCAAATTAGTTTTTTTTAGGTGAACTGGCCCTTTAAGGATTTAAGCTTTACTGTGAAATTGACTTAATACTCTTTGAAAGAGGGAGGGAAGAAATGCAGTTAATGTGTGTATATATGTTTTACGGGGCTTTTTACCATATTCCCTCATCTGTCTATCTCCCTCTGTTTTTCGCTTCAACCCCCCTCTCATTCACACTCTATCTGTCTGTCTGCTGATAAAGCACAATTTCTGAAGAGAACCCCCTCCCCATTTCATCACAGGATGTAATAATGATGACGACGCGTGTGTGTGTGTGTGTTTGTGTCTGTGTGTATTTATTACTGGAGCGCCCCATGGGGATCCCTGCACACTTATGGTTTCAGATTTCAAGTCTTTTCTATGTACTAGGAACAATATCAATGTGTGTGTATCCACGACTTTGTGTGTTTATATTGATGAGAAATAAACGAAACAGGAAGGAAGGACCCTCTTAGAAGCCTGAAAAAAGCTTTTTGACCACAGAACAAAGTGGAAACTATCACAGACGTATTCTCACAGCTGTACAGGCAATCGCTTTGAGGTTAGGTTTTTGTATCGAGTGACTAAATCATGGTTTGCTGCAGTATTGTCAGAGGCCTTTTCCTTAGAAAATAGAATGGCTACACACACATTCACGTAATGGAGTCCTTTATTACCACAGAAAAACTGCACACAAAAGCATTTCTTCACAGAGTTTATTGTGAATGTGAAGTAAACGGCAAGGAGTCTGTTATCAGATGAGATTTTATCGTGGTAGAGGGTCATCTAACCGCCTGTGTGTGTGTGTGTGTGTTACAGGAGGTGTTGTGGATAAAGATCTCAGGCAGTATCTCAACCTGCGTTTCCAGAAGGGCTCATTGGACCACGAGCTGCAACAAATTATTCGGGACAACCTCTATCTTCGTACAGTGCCCTGTGAGTAACTCTTCACCCTGATTTCCTTAACCTCCGACACTGCTGCCCTCACTGGCTTGGTCCCTTGAACTTTTTATTGATGATTTTCTGTCTGATATTGTCTGATCGTAGCAGTCTTACTTGATTTTACATATATGTAATTCTTTAGAACATGAAAAACGATGCTGAGACAATGCTAGGTTGGCAAGGCTTTGGTGAGGAGTTGCTAGGATGCACTTGGTGTTGCTAGCATGTTGGTAAGTGGACGCTAGTTTGTTTTGGGTGCTTTCTAGCAGTGTTAAGGTGTGACATACAGCTCAGTTATTTACGGGAGTGACAACCGCATTCTTAGAAAACCTGCACTGTGCGAACAGAACAGGACTAGACAACTAGTTGTCTGTCACGTCATACAGTGCGAGAAATCAGAGATATGAGATGTGTGTCAACTGAAGGTTTTAGATCCGGTTATTGTTCTCAGCCGTAGCTGCTTCCATCAGTTTTGTTCTATACACGACTCAAATGCTCGTGGCTCTATTGGACTCTTGCCACATCAAAAGTGATAAGGCTTTTCCTTTTTATTGACGTTGATATCTTTGGTAATACTCGTTTTCATTTATAAAGACAGTATTGGAGATACTACTGTAATTTGCAGTTTGACATTGCAAGTCTCACACAAGTAAATGCGACTGTCATTCCCAAAAACTGACAGTGTGAACTTAGCCCAATACAATGGGATTTCTCACCTATTTTATTGAAATCATAAGTATAGCTAAGAAAGGAATAGCGCACAAAATCTCAACAAGCTTCATGATCTTTAAGTGAAATGTGCAGGACTTAAGTACGCAGCAAAGCCCATGGAATAGTATATAACACAATGTCTAGTGTAACCGCCTATTTGTGATTGAACATTTCCTCAAACAGGTAAACACTTCGTCTTTATACTCATAATGACGTGAAGTTTGTATCCGTATATGTAGAGTTGTAGTCTGTAGAGATGTTTTGAAACATAAGATATAATACACAGTATATGCTGTCTTTGGACTGCACCGACGCTTGAAAGGATTTCCGTGAGGATTTTGGTCAAGTGAAGCCCTTGTGTTATATGTGAGAGCAAGCGAGAGAGTGAAAGAGAGAGAGAGAGTGATTACTGTCCAGCTATGAGACTGAGCTGTGATTCCATTAGACCAGAGAGCGACACGTGAGATCCGTACCCAGGAGAAGGAGAATGGTTTGGAGAATACAGATGAGAGAGAGAGGGATGGACTGACAAGAGATTACGGTAAAAAAATGAATGAGGTGTGAGGACCTTAGATGAAATGCCTCAGATGTCGGATTCATTGAACGCTTGCAGGAGGAAAAAGAAACAAGGACACTGATAGCTTGAAATAAGAAGAGCGAGATTGAGGTGGAGAGGAAGAAAGATTGGATAGTTTGGAAAAACCCATGCATACAAATTTATTTTCATTCATATGTAATGCAACACCTCTGTTCCAAAACCTAGTGAGCTGCCTACTTAGAAAACATTTTAAGGGCATCATAGATGTGCTGGCGGCAAGAAGATTGTTCCAAAAGGTGGCCAGCATAATTGCGTTGTAAGATATTTCATTTTGGCACTTCCACTGTGAAGAGTGGTGAAAATATTCCTGCAAGATGGTGGACAGATTTTTACTCAACATTTGTGTGCTATGTATGTTTTTGCGTATTGTTAACAAAATGATAATGAGATGTATACAAAATGGGTTAGATCAAATGAACACTTATTTTTGAATATTTACGTCAAATTCACAAAAGAATATACAAAAAGTTATGCATTTTTTAAAGTTAGTTATCAGACTGCCAAGTGCCAACGATTTGTAGTTACTAGCATAGCAAAATGCTAACGACACACTTTATTAAAATCAAACGTGAGGTGCGCTTCACGTTTGATTCATGTGAGGAGCGCTTTTTTGGTCTGGCACATTCCAATAATCCCAATATAATTATTCAGTCTATTTACTTTTATATTGTCTTTTTACCGCTTTTATCTTAGCACCATGCTAATGGAATCAATTGTTTGATAAACGTGAGTAGTGCTGTTTTGTCTGGTGCATGCTTATAATCTTGAAATGGCTGAATATGAATAAATGATTTGTTTTGTTACTATTAGTTATGTTTCTCATGCTGCTAGCTTAGCAACATGCTAACTTCACACTCTATTGAATTTAATTGTGAGGTGCGAGTCTAGTTTTTAGCTTAGCACCATGCTAATAAAATCAATTGTTTAGTAAACGTAAGAAGTGCTGTTTTGTTTTGTGAATACATATAATTTTGAAATGGCCAAATATTGATCAATTATTTGTTGTGTTACTATTAGCCAAGATTTGCATGCTGTTAGCTTAGCAACATGCTAACGTCACACTCTATTGGATTTAATTGTGAGGTGCAACTCTAGTTCTTAGCTTCATGCTAATGAAATCAATTCTTTAATAAATGGGACAGGTGTTGTTTTTTCTACATGCTCACAATAATCACAAATGACTGTCTAAATTAATTTAGACAGATTCTTTGGTCTATTACTAATTACTGTGTTCTTAGCAATGCACCCTGCTAACATAATACTTTGTTGCATTTGCAGTCACAAAATGCCCAAATATTGAATAATTATTTGTTGTGTTACTACTTATTAATGCCGTTATTTTAGAAGCATGCTAACATTGCATGTTGGATTAAATTGTGAGGTGTTGATCTAGTTTGATTCACCTGATGAGTGCTATTTTTGTACATAAAAAATTGTTTAGGAACACTTTAGGAACTTGTTTCCATCAAACTCTTTAGGAATGTATTGCCGCACATCCCGTGTGGTTTGTGAAATCATTGCCTATGTAGAGAGTTCCAAATATTTAACTTATGAAGTTCAGTTTCCAAAAGAGTTTCAAAAAAATGTGTAGCTATTTAGGTTTGTTGCAAATTCATATACATTTGTAAAACATCATTCATATGCCTATGTCAATCCCACTAAGAGGTAGGTTTAGGATTGGGATTAGAGATTTAGCTTTATACTTTTTTCATACAAATTGTACATTTTTATGTGAATCACATTTGACAAATTTGTGCAAAATTGCGCTCTCATTAAATACCTAGATTTTCTCATGAGATCGGGTTGTCAATTTCGGTTTGGATGTTGCCTTTGAAGCCCATTAGGTTTTGGAACAGAGTTTATATTTCACAGAATATTATTTCCTCAGAATTGAGTTTGTGTATGTGTAAATCCCAAAAAGACTCCAGAGGAAGTTGAGGATGTGTCCCCATTGCCGTCACATTATCAGTCGTGTGATTGGCTGCTTGCTGAGTAATGACATTAATGCTCATAATCACAGAACTGTCTCATGAATTATGCAGCATATCTATTACAGATTAGGGTGCCATGACAGGTTAGGCCTGCCACACACACACACACACACACACACACAGGGCTAGACAGGGTGACATTAGAAGTTGTTAGTGCTGACATTGAACCTCTAAAGAAATGAGACGTGAGGCACTATTATAAATGGGGGATGCAGTGTCCTCTAATATCTAACAAGAGACCCAGAGATATTGTCTTTCTAAAACATATCCATGTTGACACATATAGTAAGCGAAAAACTGCATGCCAAAAAAGTAGTATGTCCGAATTCATAGCATTCGAAAAACAGTAGGTGAAAACGACCCGGATGACCTGCTATTTCTGCCGAGATTCTGAAATGTGCATTCGATGGACACCATGAGAGAGGTGACAGTGACAACAAGGCGGAAGTAGTAACGTCCGAAATTTCATTAATACTAGTACACATTATTATTTACTCACCCTCGTGTCGTTCCAATCTCTATTCTTTTCTGGAACACAAAAGGAGATGTTTTGAAGAATGTTCACGCTGCTCTTTTCCATGCAATGAATGCATAGCTAGGGACTGGCTCTTAAAAAGGACGAAAGAAAGACACAATAAGTTCATGGTTGGAACAACATGTCGTGAGCAAATAATGACAGATTTTGTGAAATGTTGGTGAACTATTTTTAAGGGTGGCGTGTTTGTCAGTGTGTAGTCTGTGGATGTTTGAGGAAACATTTGAAGTTTCATAACAAGACTGAAGCAGGTCTCATTTTCACTTCAGAACACAGAAATGTGGATCAGGCTTTTTCCAAAGCACCTGCCACCACGAGCAGTCTGACACATTTTCAGAGCAAAACCACACACCTGAAAAATTGAACAAGCTTGAATTGCCAGTTAAAGATACCTAGAGTTCTCTATAACTCCCTAGTTACTGAGCAAGACTTGAATGTAAAAGTCTCAACCCTGAAATCCAAAGCTCTGGTTTTGATTTTATACAACAATCTAGACCACACAAGCCTGAAGTATCATTTTCATTGAGTCTTTGAAAAAGTCTGAAGAAGCGGTTTCATCATTCCAGTTATCAAAAAAAAATGGATATAAGATTCAACTACATTATATATTTTCCAAGGCTCACATTCTTGGAGAGATTAAACATTGCGTTATTAAAAGGAAGATCATTACGATGAATTAATTCCCTAGATACTCTGTTTGAATTGGATTTAACTGTACTTGTCATGGATGTGAGAGATCTAGTTCTTTCAAGTCAACATAAAATTAAAATTGACCCTAGTAATTTTAATACACATTCCTGGCCTTATCATGCACAATTCATCAAAAATGAATAACCTCTTCTGAAATGGCTTTGCTTTTCGCCTGTCATCACTGGCTACGCAACTGTCGGTTAATGTTGCACACTCTGCCGCACTTTAAAAATCATATGGGTTTCCGAAGCAAAAGATT